>JAUJPO010044843.1:0-16875 GCA_032270745.1 Tiaropsis multicirrata
TAAAAGAGACTAATTTTTGTCTCGATGCTTCGTTCTCCAAACTCGTTTAAGAGACTTTACTACGGAAAACTTTGATGCCGCTGGAATAACGTTCTGACGCCGTCTAATGATCATGTAAATCAAACATTTTATTTTGCAAATAGTAAGTCTGTCTTTTGCTGAGGTTTTTCAGGAATAACGTACCCTTGTAGAAATTCAAAAGTAATTGAACACTGAAAACATTAGCTTCTTAGTTTGTCACTCTCTATTTAGTGAAATTTAGAGAAAGTCAAAGCCGGATAACCTTATGAAGAATCTAAAACTATTCTTCGCCACGGCATGACGCCAGAACTAGGGTAAAACAGAACACTTACTAAAGATTCATTATGAGTTTTCAGTTAAACATAGTGTTTATTTTACCCTCGAAATTATTAAATCTTATTGGTTGAAAAATATGTCACATGACTTTCCGTGGCGAAGAATCTAAAAAGTGCTAGATTACCGGGCTGTGGAGATGGACACAATTTATGATAATCATTACGTAATCTTTTCTATGATCACACCACAGAGAGTTTACTACTAGTGCGTAGTGACACCTGGCGGCTACATCACAAAAGATTACGTAATGGATATATCGCAATGAATTTCAACACAAGTATTTGTCAACTGACTAACCTTCATACGTTTTACATTCATTTTCTTCTTCATTTGAGTCACCCCTCGTTAACGTGTTCGTCGAATAAGATTTCTATGGGAGAAAAAAATAAGTAATCAATCTTCGTTACTATTACATGGCTGGTTAACTATGTCGGTAGAGCTCTCACTTCATAATCGAAAGGTTGTAGGTTCGATCCCTGTCATCGTCCACTCAATGAATGAGCAACACAAAACAGGTTTAACTGAATTCTGCAGTTAGTCACTGGGAACTGACGGCAGGTGTGGCGCTCCGCCGCCTTAGTTTAAATCCACCCAGTAGGTCTAGCGCTTGCGAAAGAGGGATAGACTCCTCCGATGTACTGCCGCTAACGACACTAGGCCTCCCCGATTAGCTTACTATTATCACATATTTTTCTTTTTTACAGGCTTAACGCTTCATAAGCATATTGAGACCCAGATTGGAGCCTTTAAACAATAGATCTATTGTTTCAAAAGAATAAATGATAAGCATATCGACAAGCTCTCAAATTTTAATACACTTTAACTTTTGAACGTTTTCCAATATATTTGTCGAAAATATGTTGGCCGGTTTGCGGAGGTTTTAATATAATGTAAACCATTCCTTGAGAATGGTAGTGAATTCGGAGCCTAAACATAAAACTACTTTTTGTTTTGTTTTATTCATGATATGCGTAAGTTAGCATTACGTCATTTTTAAATTCATGTTGTTTTAATTAAGCAATCTTTCATACGGACACATCCCACAGGTTTTATTGTTAAAAAATTAAAAACTAGTGGCACACACCCGGTTGTTTAGGGCGCACACCCGGTTGTTTAGGGCGCACCCGTATAAAAGATTACGTAATGGTTATCGTAAATCTAAAGAAATCTCAAAATCCATAATGGTTATACTTGCTTTTCGATTCGGCTTCTTACTTGCTTTACCTCCTCCAATAATATCTATGAACTCATAAAGCTCCGAAATTCTTTCCATCCCTACAGTCAGTACCACTTTAAAGTCAAAGTAAAAATATTTTTGAATATATCCCCAACACAAACTTTACTCATGTTATATACTTTGACTCAGTAAAAGTCAATGGTTGGAAAATTTTACAGGGTACCATTCAATTGGGCAAATCTTGCGTAATATGTATAAAAGACTATCCAATGAAGTAGTAACCTTGTAAAAACCTTCATCAAACTCAGAAGAAAAAAAACAACGAGGAAGTAAGCTTGAGACTTTTTTTAAGATTAAATTTTATCCAATTTTTACATTTCGTATTTATAAGCACATTTGTAAATAATGAAAGAAAGATTGCGGCTCATACAACCATGGAATCGAAGAACTAAAAAGGTAAAAAAATATTCTTGGGAACCATGTTATACCTTAGACCTGTCGCAAAAAAACTAATTTTGAGGCCATGATTTCCGTGAGAAATTAAAAGCATAAAAACAGCAATCTTTCATTCCTTTTAGTATATTTCTAACAAAAAATTTCTAGCTTTAATGGGAACAAGTGTAGAGGCAAGTTTAAACATTTAGAAATCTGACAAAACCATTAAAAAAAGCCGTTTATCAGACAACGTTGATCCTAAAATTAAAGTGCTAATTCTTTAATGGAAATAATTCACGAGGAGGAGAAATCCAAGCAGGCACGGAATGTTGTTTTAACGTCCAAACAATGTTGTTTCAAAGTCAGAACGTCATTTGAACGTTGAAACAATGTTGAAAAAAACAATATGTGGTTGCTGAGAATACTCTTTCGAGCCATTTGGCCACAGTTGTCAAAATATGTCACAGGTTAAACTTCAAAGATCAAATGTGTTAAGTCACAAACAAGCATACCACACGGAAGAGTTGACTTAAAAATCGATTTAAATTAATCAAAATAATTGCATCAAAATAAACCGCCATTTTTGCGAAGAGTGACGAGATAAACTTATTAACATATCCATGTATTTAAGGCATTCTGTATGTTTTGTCTGTTTTGCCGTAAAGATAATTTACCCGCGCTTCGCCAGCTGGTTTACGCATGCACTCTTTTTATTTTATAAGGACATTGAGCCTCAGATTTGATGGTAAAGTTTGCCAAAAACTATGAAGAACTCACAATCTGAGCGCAAACAGTTTTTATGTACACATGTTTTGCACCAAAAATATGGAAGAAAGCCCGATTTATTTTTTCTATTTTTTTTTCGACATTCGACAGTTTTTGACATTGCTGCTTTGCTGGTAGTAATTTTTTATTCTATGGAGGGTGCTATTGATTATTATCTGAATATAAACAAAAAGTCCAAAAGAAAAAGAAATTTCTTCGTTAAGGGCGTAAGGGCGTGTGAACCCAAAAATATTAGACAAATTGATGTTACTGTTGAGTGATGAGCATTCAATGGATCGAAGGTGCGTTTGACACAGAAGAACATATGAAATAGCGGGTCATTCTTGAATGGGCTTTTTCTAGAAAGAAATTGTGTACGCATTGTTGTGGATATTGATTTCCTGTCCGAGGGGTTTGGGACCAATATCGAGGGAAAATGATGGGACAGCCGAGGGGTGACGCAAAAATGTCTAAAGAAACGTTGGAAAACCAAAGGGTTCGAGTAACCATTGATCTGAAAATCCAAGGTGGTTTCGTTTTGTTACTTGGAAATCCGAGGGGTAACTCTCCAAAATGTTGATATTTCATCAGTTGGTCATTTTGTACAATCGTTTTTTCTGGAAAAGCCCTGGATCAGCGCCAAAAATTATTGCTCATCATTTTTTAGCCGTCAATTTTTAAACAAAAAATAAGACAATTATTTCCGTTGAGTGTATATGACTCTTAAATAAATGATCCTCTTTACAACAATTGTTGCCAAAATAAATCTGTCAAACGGTGGGTTGGCAGTGCTCAAGGCATCAGAAATGACGCTACAAAACAATACTCGATGCGAGGAGAAATCTTTGGAAAAAATTGCTTCCCAATGTAAATTTATTCGTTGAGGGCAATTCTTGAGATGTTTTTATTAGACTTTTACGACCAAATGAAGCATTCGAATTATTTGTAACGTTTCTGAAAATTAAACCTCAAAATGTTCTTAATAGCGAGGTTACGCAAGAGGATATTTAGGACGGTATAGATCGGCCTGTACATAAATTTTCGTTTACAAGTTTTGTTTAGACGAATTATGTTCAGGCCAACCTATACGCGTCTAAGGTCCTAAATAGCCTATTGCGTAATCTCGCTAATTATGTTCTTAACAAGAAATTGCAAAAAATATATTTTTTTACTCAAAATTTGTATTTTTTCACTCTGCTTAACCCTTTCAGATAAATCCGACATGGGATATCGATGGAAATAAAATAAAAGATTTCGAAAATTGGTCTTTTGGAATAGATTTTGACCTTGAAAGTCAAAAAATGCGTGTTCCTTTGTGTTTCTTAAATCGTATGTTCTTGTATAAAATAACGAATTTGACACTAAAGTGCATTCAAAATCGTCCAAATCGTTCATCAAAAGTAGTACTTATCTATTCGAAAGCATCATTTGGCACTTAATCCCTGTCACGAGAAAGAGAATCGAATCATCATTCAAACATCATCTTCTAAAACTAACTCTTTGTAGGGCGCTTTTCCAGAAATGAAATTGTACGCCCACACTGTTGAGGTTATCAACATTTTCGAGAGTTACCCCTAGGATTTTCCAGTAAAAAACAAATACCCTTTTGAATTTCCAGATCAATCTTCACTCGACCTCTTGGATTTCCAACTTTTCGGAAATCCATAGCATAACGTTATCTTTAGCTGATCCCTCTCGAATAGGATATCAACACCCTCAACAGTGAGTGTACAATTTTTCTCAGGAAAAGCCCAATTCTCACGTCTTAAACATTACAGTGCGGTAGGAAGCATTTTGAAAATTTAAACCTCTAGATAGTCTAACTAAAAACGCATTAAAAATAGCTTAATAGTTGTGATATAGAATGTTATCAAATTCAGTTTTTTGCAGAAAACCACTTTTGAAAAAATTATATACGGCACTGCATTAAGAGCATTTTGTTCCTTAAAAGATAAATGGTCGATTTTGTCTAAATCATCTTCAATTCGAGAAGGTACAAAATTGTTACTAGAGTGAAATTTAACTCATTTAAGAGACTTTATTATAGACTATTTTTAATAATCTATGTTTTTAACTCAGAAAGAATATCACGAGTCCGCGTGCTGATTAACAAAAAAAATAATTTCTGACTTTTCAGTGGTTATTAGCCTGGATTATTATTATAATAACACGACTAGCCTGCTAGTCTACTTTACTACGGAAAAACTTAAATGCACAACGGGCTCAATTTGGCAGCTCCATACCCTCTAAAACACTTCCTTTAATAACTCAGGTCTAACTTGCGAACGTTCCCAATCCCTTATTGAAAAAATACACAATGAAATCAGCCGTCATTATAATCATTACTGGATTCATTGAACACTTCTCTCGCACTGTGCCGCCAGACCCTGAAACAAGAACTATGCCACACCTCTACCTTGAATAGACTACTTATTAGGTTACTGCGCTTTGAGTCTTCCGTGCCAAATTTTAGTCTCGAATTATTTGGTTTTCCAATCCGTTAGTAATCCGAAAGAGAATCAAGAATCAAAAGACAAAAGAAAACGGACCGGGCGACTAAAGAAGGCCTAAGAAACCCTATTACCTTCAACGAGGCCTACATTTCATTTCATCCAGGTAATGATTCACTGTGTACTTTACCGAACCTCTAAGGTCTTGAAAATTTAAACCTTTTAAAAGCAAAAGTAAACCAAGCGCGCCACTAAAACCAAAATTCAACCGATTTTAGAAGGAAATAATATTTTAAATCCGTTAGAAATGAAAATGTTACCCGGAAAGATGAAATGTATAGTTGCGCTCACGGGACGCACGGGAAATGTTACGAGAACTAGCGAGGTTTTCCAGGCGATGAAAACAAGCAGGAAAGCTTAATTTCACGTAGCCCACTCCTGATCTGCACAATATGTGCAATTAGAGCTATATTATACAGTATTAAATACCTGTTTGTGTCTATAAAAACCATATGAGTCATAAACTTGTGTTTGCCATGTATGGGGTGCGTATAAGAATGTGACAGGAAGCATTGCCAAAGAAACAGGAAAGTTTCCAGACCAGACAACAACAATTCTATTTCTAATATCAATACAACTGATGAGAAATTCAGAAATTGATAATACTTTTAACCACTCTTAAAGTAAAAGTTTAAATCAATTCATCGGGCTTTTCCAGAAAAATCCCATTTTCCCTTCACTGTTGAGGACGTCGATTTTTTCTTAACACCAACCCTCCTGGATATCCGTGCCAAAAATTTCGAACCCCTCTGGATATCCTTGGTCCTCAAATTCTTACCCCCTGGATATCCTAGGATATTGAAAATTTCGGAACCCCCTGCATATCCTATATATCTTCAACAGGGGGGATACGGACTTTTTCTGGAAAAGCCTTGGTTATCATTAAGATCAGCACGATTCTGAAACAAGAAACCATCCTTCATGTCGAAAATTCTAAAGTCCGTTGCAAATAGTTAGCATGTAGAAACCAGGAAGATAAGAAAGAAACAAAAAGTAAATGAAGTGATAATGACCTGATTTCTAAAGTAAAATCAAAATCAAATCAACAAAAAGCAATTGCAAAACATTATTGATTGGATTGTTCAAGCACAAAATTGTATGAAAATTTCGTGGTTTCGCGGGCGAATTTGAAAAACCGCGAAATCAAAATGCCGCGAAAAATGTATTTGAAGCTCGACCGCCAAATTAAAATGTCCGCGAAATTTTCATGCAGTAAAGTAGAATTGAAATGCTAACTGGGCCAAGCAATGTAATTACCCTGTTTGTAAACAGAGAGCAGAGACAATTACAGAAGGCACTCAAAACTTTTGACGGAGAGTGCTGATTTCCTTATAAGGAATATGAGCAAAAGCAACACTCTCCGTCAAATACTTTTTGTATCCGCCACTAATGGTTATACAATACAGGTACGACGCACACATTTTTAAACTGGTACGGCTGCTAGTCAACAAAACAAGTCAAATCTTCAGTTTATTTTCACCACTTTAACACACCTGGGCGTACCCGGTGCGTCGTGCCTAGACGAATTGAAATGCTAACTGGGCCAAGCAATGCAATGCGATTTCAACGTCCCTGTTGGTAAACAACACACGAAATGCGTATTAAAACAAACAAGAGGAGAGTAGGAGACTGGCAAATGTTGACACACGTAGTTGTGTGTGTTTTTGCTGAATGTAATCCAGATTCAGTTGACAATTTAAGCCGATTAATATTATTGTTGCAATCCTTCACTTTCAAGATAAATCTCTTTAAATCTCAATCATGTGAGATATGGCACCCAGCAATGTGATATATAGGATATGACTGAAAGTAATAGGTTTGTCTGTGCAAACAACACTACGTGTGTTAGCAATTTTAATAGATATGGCACCTCAAAATAGAATTGTGATATATAGGAAATGGGCTTTTCCAGAAAAGTTCCGTATCTCCCCTGTTGTCGAGGATGATATCCAAGGGGGTCCGAAATTTTCATTATCCTAGGATATCCAGGAGGTAAGAATCTGAAAACCAAGGAAATCCAGGGGGTGGGGGTTCCAAATTTTCAACATCCTAGGATATCCAGGGGAGTTCCAAATCTTGGGCACGGATATCTAGGGGGTTGGACATCCTCAACAATGGGAATATGGAATTTTTCTGGAAAAGCCTAATGACTGAAAGGTATAGGTTTGTCTGTGCAAACAACACTACCTGCGTTAGCAATTTTAATAGACATGGCACCTCAATGCTGGTTGGATGATGTATGAAAAAAGATTAGAATTCCTTATCACAAACTGAAATTTCAAGCATGCGAGGTATTGCAATCAAGAAAATATGCAAAGTTAGAAATACCAGTTTGAGTAATTTTGATAGATATATGGCACCCCAATGTAGGTTGGATGATGTATGAAGAAAGATTTAAATTATTTATCAAAAATAAGAAAATATCTGTGCAAAAAATACGTACATGTGTTAGCAATTTTAATAGATACGGCACATCAAAGTAAGGTTGGATTAGTCTGAAGAAAGATTAAATTCCTTACAGTATCACAAATAAATTTTTTAATTTAATTGCGACCAATAAAATGGGCTTTTCCAGAAAAAAAACATATTCCCTTCACTGTTGAGGATGTCGATTTTTCTTAACACCAACCCCCCTGAATATCAGTGCCGAAAATTTCGAACCTTCTTGGATATCCTTGGTCCTCAGATTCTTACCTCCCCCCTGGATATCCCAGGATATTGAAAATCTCGGACTCCCCTGCCCTGGATATCATATATCCTCAACAAGGGGGGGGGTAAGGTAAAGCCCAATATGTAAAGCAAATTCGACCCAAAAACAACGAAATGAATTTCACGAACATATCAATTTGTTAGAAAACAAAATCAAATTCACAAAAGAGGAAGAACAAGACAGGAAACTTCTTCCCTTTCTAGATTCACTCTTAAAAAGAAATGAAGACCGCTCAATCTCTGTAATGGTGTATGGAAAACCTACACATACAAATCAGTATTTAAACTACAATTCAAATCACCTCTCTAAAACAAAGGATGCGGTAATCTCAGCTTTATTTAAACGAGTCTTAGACATAGTGAGTGACAAGAAAGACTTAATGGAGGTAAATGAAAGAATTGTAAATCTACTGATGGAAAATGACTTTGACAAAAGAACAAAAAAAATTAAAAAAGAAGGTAGAAAGAGGAAAACTAAATAGACAGGACATTGCAGATGAAAATGAAACAGGACAAAATGAACCAACGAAATTTACTCTACCATATACTCCTGGAACAAGTGAAATAATTAGACGCTCACTTGCTACACACAATATACAATGTGCCTTCTACTCTAGCGAACTCTAAGAAGACAATTGTCAACACCAAGAGACATTGTTCCTATCGATAAAAGGAATAATGTTGTATACAAAATACCTTGCAAAGACTGTAATATTTATTTGGTGTCAGATATAAAGAACATGACAGAGCTGTACGAAATGGGGATACAGATAAAAACGAAATTGCGGACCACAAACGATTCATTCCATTAAAGATAAGAGTCATATTAATAGCATTTCGTATACTCTACCAAACATTTGGATTCCTAAACATTCGAACAGATTTCCAAAATAAAAATCAGAACACTGAGTAATCTCATATAATCAAAATAAGTGATACACTTAAAGAAAATAAAAACAATTAACACCTAACCTCTAATGTTAATAATCACTTTGGATAATTATTATGAGTAATCTGAAGTCTTTGCCACGGAAAGTCATGTGATATTTTTCAACCAATATGATTTAATTATTTCGAGGGGAAAACAAACACTATGGTTTAACTCACTAAATGATTTTGTTTACTGATTACACATAATTAATCTTTAGTAAGTGTTCTGTTCCCCCCCCCCCCAATTGTGACGTCATGCCGTGGCAAAGAGGTAAAATTGAAAAAACAGCTTTCACTTTGCCCGATGATGGGAGAAGAATCTCTCGAAACGTAGCCAGACGTTAAATCTCGTGATCCAAACCAAGATATGTCTAAAAACAACGGTTTGTCTGTGCAGAGAAAAGTACGTGGGTTCGCAATTTCAATAGATAGGGTTAGTCTGAAAGAAATTCCACGCATGTGAAGTATTGTGAAAGAAATTCAACCTGGAAACGCTGGTTTATCCATGGTTTATTTGCGCAAAAAAAACATATTTGCTATAGGGATTTTAATAGATCAAATTCCTTATCACAAATAAAATTTGACGCATGCTAGGTATTGTGAAAGAAATTCAACCTGGAAACGTGCGTTGTCAATTTATGTAAATATGGCTGAAGCTATTTAATCCTTGATAAAGAAGAGACTCTCAGCTATCCAACGAGCTATAAACCAACCTCTAATTTCTTCTGGTTTAGGAGATATTGACGTTGGCCTCAGCACGGAAAGGGTTAACCTATGAAGTGTAAATTACCTCCATAATATTAAATTTTCAAATATTTTTTAGAAATGCCTCAACCCTCAACCTTCAACTAATAAATCTTTGCCGCTTTTTAACCCAGCGGGATAATATCCATTACGCAATATTACGGATACCGGATACAGCCAGGCATTTTACAATCAAATGCACAAAAGTTATTGGTGCATAAGAACAGTACACAGCCATATTAAAACCTCCATTTAAGTTTGAAAAACCTCAATCAACACATCAGCAACACATCCTACTATGCAGCATGAAAATATTCCACCTTCTGCTCCCCCAACTTACTTTCGAATAATGAATTCACCTCACCGTGGTCACACATACTTAAAACATAACGTAATTAAATTGCCCTTTGTCACATATCTTCGTGAGTCTGTCCATACTACGAATCCGATATCGGAGTTTAAACATCCAATTTGGAAGCTCGATCGGAACTCACGGCATTAATAAAAAATGCAGAAAAAAAAGCCGGAGTTTAATAAAATGCGTAATTTGTACATGAACTAAGTGACACGTGACACTGGGTATTCATCTGATTTCCCACCTAACTTTCCAGTAGGCACAGAACGTAATTTCAACGTCCAAATAACGTTTTGACGTTAGATACTGTATTTTCAGACGTCAACCATTTTATACTACTAACAAGGAAAGGTTTTAAGAGTCAAATATCCGGTACAATTGAAATCAGAAAATGTCAACAGGATTTTGGCAACGTAGAACCTTTTCATACGTAAAACATGTCAAAAGTTATACTGATTAGACAGTACTAGACGTGGTGATTCTACAAGATTTGACATTTTTAAAGAGAAGTTTGCTTACTCATCATATCGATGACGTAATTAGGCTTTTTCAGAAAGAAATCGGTACCCCCTGTTGAGAATGTCGAATTTTCCTTAACACCAGCCTCCCTGGATATCCTTGGTTCTCAAATTCTTACTCTCTGGATACACTAGGATATTAGAAATTTCTTACCCTCCTCCTGGATATCCTTAGTCTTAAAATTCTTACCCCCTGGATATCCTAGGATATTGAAAATTTCAAACATCCTGGATACAACAGTGGGGTGCTATTTTTTTCTGTAAAAGCCCACAATCTTCTATACGAGAACATCCTAAAAAATACTTTTCGTTTTTAACAAAATAAAACTTTTTTCAAACTTTTTTAGGATGTTTCCGTAGAAAATTATTACGTATGATATCATGAATTAACTTTCAGCTCGCTTTGTATAATTTTGAAAGAAAAAAAGAAGAAGATTGATTTACCTTTAAGACACGTGAAGTCATTCTATTGTTTCAGCAACCAATCAAATTTAACCAATCAAATTTAACAATACGAGACAAAAAAATAATGATTTTTTTAATGTGCTTTTCTGTTCGGTTCTTAGAAAATCAATGGAAACAAACGTTAAAGATTTCAGATCTCAGGGAAGGTAATTCAAAATCTCAGAAATATCTTTTCAATGAGCTACCTTATCGGGGAAAAGTGACAAATTTCTTTTTGGGGTGACTAAAATCAATGTCAGATAGAACAAGGCTTTTTTCAATGTGCTATTACATATTCCTGGATAGAGCAAGTTCCAACTTAATTAATTTTTGAGGTATAATTTTTTGAATTTGGTTCAGCAGCTAATTTTTTCTGTTAAAATTCCTTTTTCAAAATTTAGACACTTTTTAATAATGTTTTTCATAGTTTGACGTGTTTTTGCACTTATTTACGAGCAAGCGAACAAACAAACCAAATGTGAAAAAGGTTTAACATTAAAGATTAAGTTACACCATTGTCAATCATTATAAGAATACCCCCATATGATATATCACAGACTCGGTGGGACCCACTGGAAAAATAGGTCTAAAAACTGCCCCCAGTGGAAAATTCGAAATTCCGATAAATTTTTCGAACACAGAACAATAGAAATTTGGTATCCCAAGTGAAAAAGAATTGATTTTGGTATCATTGGAAAATTTAATTATTTGTTTATCTACAAAAAAATAATTATACGGGTCATTGTTTTGGAAGAAACCTTTCAATTTGAGTCCAACAATAATATGATTTAACAAACAAAATATTTTAGAACTTGCAAGGGACAAGATTTATACTCTAGGCGCTGGGGGAACTTATTATTGTTTGAGTTAAAGAAGATTTGAAATGGGGATAACTTTTTGGGCAGTCGAGTTGATTTGCAGGATGCAAATTTCGTATTGATTCGAACGTAATGGCCTCGATTAAACCCGTCAAAAGCAAAATATCTTGTTAACCAATAGGTATATTTAAAAACTGTTAATGGAAGTCAGACTGCCTCAACTCAATTAGACCCGTCCAAACAATTAAAGTTTTGTATAGAAAAAAGTGAATGCCTCGATTAAACCAGTCAAAATCAATAGGACTTTGTATAGAAAACTTCCATAATAGAAACATTAAATTCAATATAGCACCACTATCACATAAAAACGAATGTCTCGATTAAACCAGTCAAAATCAATAGGACTTTGTATAGAAAAATATCAACCAAAAATGTGAATTTTATTCAATACCAAACTCTGTCACCACCAGAAATGTCAAAACAACACTGTTAAAGTTTGCGCCTACTAGTTCCTCTCGCTGCGTGTTTTTGTTTTGTTTTTGTTTTGTTTTTGCTCCCCTCTCTCTCTTTCACTCACTCACTCTCATTAAGAAGGACTGGACTGGAAAGGAGAAAATCGTATATTTTTTATAAGAATAACTAAACAACCACATAAATTGTTAAAAGAAGTTCTGCAACTATAAGGTCAGAACTATATTGTGAACACTATATTACTAAAGAGAGGAAACTTTTGCGAGAAGAAATTTTCGCTGAATTTGATTTGAGTTTCAAAGCGGAAAATTTCGCGAATTATACCCAAATCAAGATCAGTCAAGATCATAAACTTGTTAGAAATTTTTATTTTGAAATTCTTACAAGAAAATAATCAAACAATTTTCAATGGTGGTACAAATTGTACTCTTGTGTGAGTGAGTGAAGAAAGTTTTGTTTTTATTGATATAGTAAATAGATAGTAAAACTTCTTATTTTTCTTTGTGGTTTGACTAAAGAAAGAGTCTACCTGTTTTTTATAAGAACAAAGTATATAAGATCATAAGGCTCTGAGGTCAAAAAATTAAGAACATGTTAAGAACATTTGAAGGCTTTGGAGAGTCAAAAGTATAGAAATAAAAATAATTCCGTTTTTGATTATACATACACATGAATTAAAAGACTTAACTAAGAACATTTTAAGAACAAGACTTGAAACCAAAAAAAGCTAAAAACATTAGAAGGCTTCTTCGAATTTCAATGTTCTTATATAAAAAAAGAGTCTTTCTTCTTGAAAGCCCCCTTAAAGTGACCGTCTCACTCTCTCGTGCATTTTCATTCTCATATTACCAATCAACGCCGGCATCATAATATATGATACACAATACCTTGTTTTGTTTATGATTGTCTGTAAGATGTTTATAAGAACCCCCTCCCCTGTTTAGGATGTCAATTTTTTCAGCGTTGACCGTATTGACAGCAAGTCCGGCGCCAAGATCTTAAAGGAGTACTGCATCATTTAGCAATTTTTTTTTGCACGTGTTTTTTAAGTTTAGCTGCCAGAACAAAGTCACAAAACAACTCCAGTTGATATTTTTCACGTGCGATGCAAAATCGACTCCAAAGACCGGTTACCACTCATCAAGGGAGCGCATGTCTTTTTTATGGTGTGGAAATTTCATGGAAAAGATTACATCATCGGAAAAAAAACAAGGCGGGTGGAAAGACAAAAAAACTGACAACTGTTGTACTTTTTTTAAAACCACGTCGTTTTTAACCAATCAAATGGCTTCATTTATTTTTAAGCCAATGGTGGTCTAGTATTTCTTAATTTCATAAAAACAAAGTATAGAGACCCGCTCGAGTTTTGGAGAGGAGTACCTAATAACCTATCGGCCATTCATTATATCTATGACGTAACCTTTTATGCGGAAACATCCCAAAAAGCCTAGAGTTTGCCACCGCATAATTTAGATTTTTTTTTTAAAGTGAAACTAGTGGCAAACGGATTTTTTAGAGTTTTCCTTACAAGAAAATATTACGTTATAGATATTATGAATCAATCAATTAGATCTTAGTATCGCAAAAAAACAAAAATATTACGCTTCTTATATAAGAAAAACATTTGTGGTAAAACCCCGAGGTGGTCTGGTCCTTTTGACAGATTTTTTCTTTCACCTCTAACGAACCGAAACCGACGCGAAAAACAACTCAAGAAAAACTGTTACATATCATTGTAAGATGAGGCTTTTTTCACATAAATATATACCAAAGTTTCTTTAGTTGCGCAACTTTTCGATACTACACCATGCATTCAGCAGATACTATCAACATTGCACTCTTTTTTATATAAGACCAATTTCATAAGAACATCGAGCCTCAGCCCCAAAAACTCACAATTTGAGCATAGGAATTCTCTTATAATGAAAGATTAGACCAAGGGAAGCATTTTAGGCATATATATTTGAGGGTGGGATGGGGTGAGAAATTTTGAGGAAATGTAGATCAAAGTTAGGAACATCTGAGACTCGGCAGAAATTTACTGGTTCTCATAAAAAAAAGTGTTTTTACAAAAGGTTGTCAACAAATGTATCAAATTATAGCCCAGAAATATATAAATTCAAAAAGTAAATACAATAGGTCTTTATTAAGCAACCACCACCGCCACGTAATTCACCCAATCCCTATTTCCGAAAATCGGAGAAAATTTCCTGCACACCGGGAAAAATTGGGAAATTCCTGCAATTCACATATTCACGCAAACCGCTGAGTAGGGGGGGGGGAGAGAGGGCTCTTTATTTCTCTGGTTGGATATGGGATACAATGTGATTGTGAAACGACAAAGCAACTGTTTTTTCCTGAGATGTATTTTGCGAATCACCGTCATGAACTGAAGACCTTTATGGTTGACACATATCAACAATAATCCTTGGCCGGACGGGGGGGCACTCAAGGTAAGTAAAGACAGGTGTAATTTTCTATCTGCTTAGTCAGCATAATATTCAGAGATAACAAAATACTTTGCTACTGTTGTGCTAACTCAAGAGGGATAAGTTCAAAACTTTTTTCAAGGGTTAGAGCCTTCTACAGTGGAAGAGTAGATTTCAAGTGAAATTTTTGCCCAGTTCTTTTTTATAAGCAGTCGATTGACTGAAAAAACTGCTGCAAAAGACAGAATATTTTTCTTTGCTTTTCCCTCGCATAATATAATTAGGACGGTAGTCGGTAGCGGCCTTTTTGTTGAAGTAGTGAATTGTTTTCTTTAATAACACAAACAAATCAATGAATCAAAATCTAAAAACCTGTAGGTGGGCATTCAAGAAAAGTCCAGTGGTAGCCCCCCCCCCCCTCCCTCAGAAAAAATCAATAACGCCCATTTGACCTGAGTTGATATGCTTCAATTGCAACACAAAATATTTCCAAAATTTGGTCTTTTTGGAGAAATTTTGTCACTGGTTTTGACACTGAGTGGCGCTTATAAGTGTTAAGGTTGTAGGTGGGCATTCGAGAGCAAAAGAATCAATGACAAAGTTTTGACTAACAGGCCTCCTGTCACGCCCATTTTGAATTAGAAATTTTATGTTTTGGCCTGAGTTGATGCCTTTGATGCGTTTCAGTTGCAGTCTATTTCCAAACTTTGGCGATTTTGAAATTAAAAGTATAAAAATGGCACTTAAAAGTGTTAAGGTAAAATGATTTCACATGAATTCAATTATACAAAATTAAATGATGATGTATCAATGGTAGGAAAAAAAACTTTAACAGCAAATTTAAAATCCTTTAAATCTGACAGCCCGCCATTATAAAATTCATCAACTTTCCGAGAATTACAATACCGGGTGGTCCAAAATAAAAACGCCCATAAAATATTCTTCGTTTCCGCGTTACCGGGTGACGAAAAAAAACTCATGCGTGAGGCATGAGACTTTTTCTGGAATGTGATGGTGTGTTTAAGTTCAAAAACTATCATTTATTTTGTTAAAGATGTTTGTTTGCTTTTTCAAAATTTCAGAAATTCTCACACCCATTCTAAACCTTCAGTTTTTGGTGTAAACGACATAAAAACTTGATGCTTAAACCTATTTTGAATTGACTTTGTCAAATTGTAATCATATTTCTCCGGAAATATCCCCAAAAATGTTTTATTATAAAGTGACATAATGCTAGACTATAATTGGCTTAGAAATAAATAGAGCTATTCTATTGGTAATGGAAAACATCAACAACTTTCTAAGAGATATACCTTTATTTACTGTATTATACCATTCTAGAATCTAGAAATTTATTTGATCGACTGTATTGTAATGGTAGAATACCCAGTACAAAAGTTGTAGATTTAATCCCCAGCAGGGCGCCGACCCCCCCAACTTTTTTGCAAAGCAAACCATGGTTGCGCCTCCTTAGTCACTATATTTTTGTTGGCCCCCTCACATCGATGAAGAAAATTCCAACAATTCTAATGCATGTCACAGCACTGCCAATATGTCATAAAAGACCACTACCCCCTCTGTCTCTCTCTTCTTCACCTCGCCGGTAAGAATATGACAGGTTTTGCTTTAGCTAACAAAAAACACAAGGATTGATATTAACACAAGGATTGATATTTGTTGTTTTGTACATACCTGATTATTTCTGCTCTTGAATCGAAAAAAGCTTTTGAATTGAAAACCATAACTCCAGGAGAACGTTATCAATCCAACCAACAAAAACAAATTTAAAAAAATGGCAACAAACAAACAAAAGTTGGTGCACACAGAAGATACATCTGGAAATCATACAGTCATCAGCGAGGTCATCAGCAGGATAAAAATCATGAAACTTTCTACAATACAAAATGTCAATGTCCAGTGTTTTCCGACATTTTGTAAACTTTCAAAATAGAAGGCAAAAAGATTTAAAAAAAGACACAGAATTAACTGACCAATGGGGTTGCAGTAAAAAAAAATTCACAGCCAATCAAATTTACGAACAAAGAGGCGCAGCACACGCAAAAAGAGTTATGGCTCAATATCTGGATTTAACAAAATTCTGGAGAAATCTCAGGATTTAATCTGGTAATACAAAACTTATGGCGCCTCAATAACGAGAAGAAAAAAAACGAAGCCATATAGGGGACAGGCGGGCAGGCGTATTTTAATAGACC
>JAUJPO010044854.1:0-16874 GCA_032270745.1 Tiaropsis multicirrata
CATTTTCCAGCGGCTTTTGCCTCACTTTTTACATTTTACAATTTACAGCTTTTTGGACTGGCCATAAGTTGCCCGAGTATATAATTAAAGAAATCATAGATTTCTGTCCAACTATCTTCACTCAGGAGATTTAGGGTGACAGAGCAGCATATGCACATTTCGTCCTTTTTGGGACTCATCAGCACTGCGTACTGCACCCTGGCTGACAGATCGAATTTGCCAGCATCTCAGCACCAAACAATCGCTTGTGGTGCAGACTGAGAAAAGAATTGGACAGAAGGGAAATTCCCCAAAGGGAATTCTATTTTGACTCCTTTGGAGCCTTTGGAGCCGCATCTGAGTTCAACCCATGTGGTCCAGACGTAAAGAAGATCCTGAACAAGCACATCAATTTACTCTAAGAATCACCTATTCTATCTGATGTGTTTACACGTGGTTCAGTAATGGTCGCGAACAAAACCTTGAAGTGGGGATACCCAATCCTCTCCTTGACGTCCTTTCCTCTGTCCTCAAGGGTATCAACCTAAGGCAACTAATATGGTTCGTGCTGATCCGTACACTGACAGCCATAAATCATCAACAACATACGAGGATCCAGGCTACGTTTCATGTGGCAAAAAGTGTGATTCGTGCAAGAACTTTGTTGACGAGGTTGATTCCTTTGTGTGCAATGCAACACAGAAAAAAATTGTTATTCGCAAACAAATCACGTGCACCACTCATCACGTGCACTATCTACATGTGCTACTGTCTAAACTACAAAAAGCAAGGAATCGGTTCTACCGCCAATTGGAAACCTCGGCTGGCTAATTACAAAAACCACATAAAAAAAGGTGTGAAGTCATGTCAGATCGCGAAGCATTTTATTGAGTGCTGCAACGATCCCGATAATCCAACAAAATACCTACGTTTTATCTTAATTGACTTTGTTGATAATACCCGTGGTTTATCTGAAGAAAGGATCGAGGATATATATTGTTGGAGAAAGAAAAATTCTGGATTGGAACTTTCACGACTGGCGTAGAACGAGACGCGTTCAAAAACATTTGATCGGTGATTGGTGCGTTCACATTACACTCGCATTGTTTACATGTTGTGCAAACAACACCCCAGTTAGAGTGCCTGCTCTCTATCTTCGTTGTTTTTTGCACATCATTCTATTTTACGTTGTCTTACCTTATAGTCGTTTTTAAGCTATAATACACGATGAGCTAAAGGAAGGAGTGGCATACGCAGCTTGGGATTGAGTTAGTGCAATGTCTGACAAAGTTTTGAGTTTCAGAGGGTGTCGGTCAAGGAAAGCAAACAGATGCCGTAGAGAGCCATAGCGATCGGATCTCCTTGTGTTGTACCTTCAGCTCCTCCAATCGCAAACAGACGAACGTGGTTCGAATAGCAGTTGGTGGCAAACATCGTCAAGGCTGGACAAAGGATGTTGATATTGTGCATCATAATCTCGCGATTGATGCTGTTGAAGGCATTTGATGCATCGACCAATTGCTTTGCATTGCTTCAATCGAACGTCATCAATTGACGTCATTCTGTCACCCAAAAGCTAACTGCTAAAATTTTAAGCAAAAAACATTACGTAATAGTTCCCCAAGATTCTTGGGGAACTCACGCAGCCAGTTCCAGGGGGTTATATCTCGAGCCATATCAAAAACATCAAAAGACGCACGATTAACCCTGGGAACGAGGTTGGGTAACGACATAAGTACGTTGAGATTGAACCAGACCTACTTTTATTTAACCAGTGGATTGTGGTAAAAGATTGAATGAATTTAGTAGATGGTCATAACACGAAACCTGTCCTGTATATAGTGCCACGGGAAGTTGGTGACCGCTGGGCCAGAATGTTTTCTTTGATGTCAGGGTAACTAAAAAACCTCCTATAACCAATCCAAATTCCCAGACTCGCCCAAGCAAAGTCAGAAACAATGAAAACTACGAGTGTGAGCAAAAAAGAAACTATAATCAGCGCCCATATATAACTTTTAGCATTCTGTTTCAACTACCGTACACCAACCAGCAGAGTGCAAAAACTCGTGTTGTAATCATGCATCATGCTATCTAAAATTTTGTCAAATTACGATATCACGTTCAAACTTTCATTCAGGCAATTGCGCCAAAAAGAATTCAAAATCACGTCATCAGAACAGAAATAAATTCCATTCGCACAATTCCGTACACACTGTAGTGCAGTGCAAAATTTACCATAATACCCATACATCACCCTTTACAGTGCATTTTCCGACCATTTGCCCCCAGTTTTAGCAAAGAATTTCTACAAACAAAAAACAAATATTTTTTTTCTAGTCTCTGATAGGGTCAAAAACTCAAACAAATTTACCAAAAACTTGTCTCTGACAGGGTCTGATTTTCAACCTCCAGGAGGCACGTTCCTGTCGTCCTCGTCGGCCGTCGCAAGGTCAGTTCCCCTCTCCAGGTCTAGTATTGAGTGAATCGTTCTAGGACATTTTCTTCCTATGGAAATCTCTTTGAATCTTTTTTGTTTAAATGATAACACAAACCAAAGGCAGATAAACATACAAACGAAATAATCCAATTCACTACCATTTTTTCTTCCCTCCCCACTTATCAAGATTGCTCAAATTCTTTTTTTGTTTGTCCCAAAACTAACACTTTATGAAGAGCTAGTTCTGCTTTTATATTCAAACCTGTAAAATTTAATCCAGACTTGGATTGATAACCTTATTTACAATGTTAAGTTATTTTTTACTTCTGAAATTTTATTATATTGCGTTTTACGGCACCACCCTGAACACCCTTGAAATGAACTTTACCTAGAATTATATAGCAGTTAGACCTAGCTGCAAGTTGACCTAAAAAAAGTAATAAAGTTATTATCGTTGTCCAAAAAATTTACTATTATTTGGTCAATACTTTCCACTCACACAAAACCATGTAAACCCAAAATATGCTGTTGAGTGATCGGGCTTTGACGTATTTCTTTTTAGATGTGGCTTATGTATTGTTTGTACACAGACCCGATATATACGTTTTTTATAAGAACAAAGTATATAAGAACATAAGGCTTCGAGGTCAAAAAATTAAGAACGTGTTATGAACATTTGGAGGCTTTGGAGAATCAAGAGTATAGAAATAAGAACATTTTTTCATTTTTGATAAGACTTAATTAAGAACATTTTAAGAACATTTTAAGGCTTGAAACCAAAAAATCTATCTTTGAATTTTAATGTTCTTATAAAAAATCGGTTATAAGGAAAATTCGAACGTTTATTGCGTAGAGGGTCTTTGGGACCTTTCAAACTAACCACTTGGCGAAGTTTGGATAAAATTTCGAGGAAATTGCGAGGCTGCACCAGAAAAATAAATATTTTACAGATCTCCGCAGAGACTTCCTTCACAGCAAATTTACGGCAAAACTTCATGGCAAAACAGACCATCTGCACAGAGAATACTAACGAACGATATAAACGTGAAATATACTCTGGTTCAGAATGCGGTTGGTAAGGCATGGTAAGGCTTATGGGGGCTTATATCATTTTGACATTCAAAGTGGCCAAAGTGTTTTGCAACCTCGTCTCCAAGGTATCCTCTGCTATTCGACATTTTTTGTATGGTGTGTCTGTATTTCGAGCCATATAAGTCAAAAGTTGCATTATGAATGGTTGCACAATGAACCCTGGGAACGAGATAGGAAGTGTTCCATTGATGCAGTTTTTTGTAAAAAAAAAGGAGAAAAATATACTGATAATTCATAACATTACACGCCTTATCATGGACCAGTTATAAGATCTTTATTTCTAAAAACAGTTCTTTTCACATGTAAACACAACTTTGTTCTTCTGTGTCAACATGTAAACAGTACTTTATAATCGCGAAGTAAACAAATGAGAAAGAAAATTGGGCCCATACAAACGACAGGTATATAAAATGGGGCTTTTGTTAAAATGTTACCCTTTTTGAATGAAATGGATGGATGGGAATGACATGGCGCTGCTGGTGATGATAAGATGATACCGTTGCTCTGGAATATTGCTGAAAGAATTTATCTTTGAAAGTTTAACCAATAGGGCAAGAAATCTTTGCGGAAATTTTGTTGTTCGTATGACGTGAAGATGAAAATTTGATTTCAGTTCCTGTTCTGGATTCTGCTATACAGTAATGAACAATTTGGAGGAAGGAAAAAGGAATTTTCAAATAATTCATCCGCGATTTTACCTAAATAGTTCACACTCGTAAAAAGAGGGATAGTTAGTTGCATTTAACTTAGCTATAGAATTTACCGCTACATGATTTGGGATATGAAGAAGAAATCATTTTCTTAAAATTTCTGAACTGGTATAGCCAGACGACATGGGATGTGTAGGAAGGCCAAGCCCTGCTGCCAACTTTTGAAATCTTAATTTTATTCTAGATTAGATATAAAAGATTTCGAAATAAATTCTTTTTGGAGAGATTTATACCCTTTTTTGGCCACTGAGTGAACGAAACTACACAAGTACTACTTGGTTCTGTTAGACTATATTCCATTCTCTAAGCGAGTAGAATTGAATCAAGAGTGCTAAAGTTTTATATCAATGCCAATGAGTTATATGTGATGTCAGCGCTCTTTTCGAGCGACGCGATAATAGAGGATATAGGAACAAAGTCAGTGCAAGGCTAAGCCGTAACCGTTATTTTCATTATCGAACAAAATAAATTTATTTCACTTTCGATTCTAAACAATGAATGCTATTTTTATATTTTCTGTAATAAGAATAATATCTCTCCTTTTCGAATAAATAATTTACTGACCACTCACCACAAAGCGGAAAATGAAATTCGAAAACAGACAAGTATCTTTGTTGTGACAAGGTTATTACATAAAGTGTCTTGGATGATTACAAGCATCTATTTTGTCCAGTAATGGTCTGGACCGATTCCTCTGGAAGGAGTATGGGAATGCGCCGCTGTTCAGGGTATAACTTTCTTCGGCTTTCGTGAATCCCTTGTAGGTTCATTAGCAAAAACAGTCCCTCGTAAAGGTATCCTTTTTGCGGAGTGTTTGAGAAAAAATTATTCTTATACCGTAAATTATTTGATGCGGGTGAGTTTTAAGGAATTTTTGATTAACCTCTAATTTAATGCGGTAATGGTCAAATTTACCTGTAATTATAGTGCTGATCGGGTTTGATACCTGCGAAGAAGAAGTTTTCGCCTTCATTTTCAACATTATTAGCTATAAAACTAAACGTTGCAACGAAAAATGGTCATCTTCTAGGCCATCTCCACTCTCTTGCATATGAGTATTTGTTTTTTCTATTCAACTTTTGTAAAATCACTTTTACGGACCATAGACTTGAAAACATCAAATATTATTTTACTTTTAATTTAATGCGGTTTTGATCTGAATTCCCTCTATCTATTAGTGCGGGTTAGAAATGAAGAAACCTAGCTATTTCATCCCCTCTTATTATTAGTGCAACATGACGAAAATAATATTTTTTTTGGCGCACTAAATAAGAGAATTTAGGATAGGAACATTTTGTAATTTTAATGTCAAATTTAGTATAACTTTTTCACAAAATTATCCAAAATTAATACCACCTGTAGAACATTGCTCGAACCATAATGGCGAAGACGATGGTAAAATTTTGATATTCCTATTGGATTTCTATATTTATCTATCCTAACGCCATAGAAACGCCGGGTCACTGACACAGGGGCATGGGTATGAATGTTTAAGATTGTGGTGTTGTTTCCTTCGGAAGAAGGTTTGTCACCAGAGGCAAGGCGTACCTTCATATAGAGAGTATGGAGCTGCCAAATTGAGCCCATTGAAGTTTTCCGTAGTAAAGTCTAAGAGAACGAGTTTGGAGAACGAAACATCGAGACAAAAATTTGTCTCTTTTATTCAAGCAATTTTTAGAGACTTTTGTTTTAAAGAACGACATGGTCTCGACATACGCATGTATTTTTTTCAAAAAAAGCGGAGAACAAATTTCCTGAGCAAAAGATATATTAGGCAACAACCGGGAAAATAAAGCAATTGCGAAACTTCCACTAAAATATGTAAAGCAGCACATGTTGTTCTCATGTTTATAATCTACTTTTAGTTTTTTATTCGGTGCAAATTTTTGTTGCGATTGTTATGCACTTTGCTTGTGGCTTGGCAAGTGAATTTTTCTTGCAAAATCGTGTCAAAAAGGTTTCCTTGTTTTCACTAAAAGACATCAAACATCGCTTAAATCTATTGCTGTAAATGTTAATACTTTGGATTGATAAAACTAATACAGGACTTATGATTGGTCAATTCTTTTAAAAACTGATAGAGAATGACGTCATTATCTTTATAATATTTGTGCTGTCTCCCAGCAGGCACATGGCGTTGTTTTAACGTCGAAACAACGTTGTTTCAACGTCAGAAAGGTTATTTGGACGTTGGAAGAACGTCGGTTGAAAAAACGTCATGTGTCTGCTGGGGTAACTTGACCATTACCGGTGTCAATAATATCAAGAAGGAAAAAATATAAAAATGAGATTTCAAATTCAAAGCTTTCTTCTTTTTTTAAGATTTTTGATTTATTTTTGATTTATTAAACATTTCACAGAAAAATATACAACCATGCATAAGATTCGATATGTCAATTTGAAACTAATTATACTTGCGGCTTCATTGTTTTGTTATTTATTTTTTTTAGTTTTTGATTTATTTTTGATTTATTGAACATTTCAGAGAAATCTAAAACCATGCATAACATTCGATATGTCAACTTGAAACGAATTATACTTGCGGCTTCATTGTTTTGTTATTGTTTTTTTAAGTTTTTGATTTATCTTTGATTTATTTAGGATTTCAGGAAAAAACTCTAATCATGCATAGTATTCGAAATCTCAACTTGAAACTAATAATACTTGCTTCATTGTTTTGTTATTTGTTTTCACTGAAGAACACTGCGAAAGAAAATGAAGACGCGAAGAAGATGACAATTTCAGTCAATGAAGAGAGAGGTATACTATGTATATGTGAAATTCTTCCAAATCTAAATTTCGCCAAATTTCTAAAGTGCTAACTTGCTAAAAATTAAGAACAGTGATGGCAGAGGCGGATACATCAGAAGGTACCCAAAAATTTTGACGGAGAGTTTTGATTTCCATATAAGGAATATTGAGCAAAAGCAACACTTTTCGTCAAAGTTTTTGATAACTTTCTGTATCCACCGCCACAGGATGGTTCACCAAAATAAGTTGCCATAACTTGCAAAAATTAATACTGTTTTTTGACCAAAATCAACCCTCGAGAAAATTGCTTCGAAAAAGAGAATTCGCAAAGGTAAGTTCTCGTCAAAATAAAAAAAAACATTTGCTTTTACCCAATCAGTGGAACGTTGTTTTAACGTCCAGGCAACGTTGTTCAACGTCAAAAAAATGTTTGAACATTAAAACAACGTTGTAATAACATTGCGTATCTGCTGGATATTTATTCTGAATTTTAAAATCCTTTTATAGACGAACGTATAGCAAACGTCATACGGAAATCCATCATGAATCAAATTGACAAAACGAATAAAAAAGAAAAACAAATTGCGGACCAAGTGGAACCGTTGATCAAGAAAATGTTTCATGATAGGCACGTCGTACCTTCCAAAACAAAACTGAGCAGCCGTGCCAATAAAAACTTTGAAGTTTTAGCGTCCAAGAATAGTAAGTTTACAATTATAAGCGTTACAGTTACAGTTAAATATGCCATATATATATATATATTCGATAAACCAGGTTGAGCATTAAACTATAAAGCTGCACGTATGAAAAAATTCTAACTAACCCAGTAGGCACACAACGTTATTACTTATACAATAATAACTGGTTTGGAGGTCAATACGGGAAAATATTGACGGCAGCCGAAACGTAGGAAAAGGTCGATATTTTCCGTATTGACCGACAAAACAGTTATATTATTGTGTTTATTTATTTGTGAGTCTCTGTTAATGCTTTCGATTACAAGAAAGTGACATTCTTCCCTGATTTTCGATGAATTTTTTCTATTTTTTGTGATGTTTTGCCCCCGATTCATTTTGACGTAAACCCTATAGAAGAAGTCATTGCAACCTTAACTCTTGAAATCGTGCTCAAACTGACGAAATATTTCAATGACACAATTTCTATCATTGAAAATCTTTGTGAGTGTAGCCATTTCCTTGAAGTGGTCTTTACGGGATTATATTGACCACTTGAGCACCAATCAAAAGAGCGCATTTGACTTGTATTGACCTAACCAGTTAATAAAACATTGTTTCAACGTCCAAATAACGGTTTGACGTCGAATCAACATCCCGTGCCTACTGGAAAAGCTTTAGATCAAGGAAATCCAAAACCAAAAGCAAATGACCTCTTCGCTAATATGGAAAATCCCTTATTAAATTTAGGTACGATAAGAATTAAGACTATCCCATTCAAGAGTGATCCTAAACATAACATCATCGTCAACGCCAGCACAAACATTGCTACTAAATCATTACAACGAAATACGGTCGAAGAGAGAGAAGAGAGCTCTTCTTCAGGTGATGGCGGTGGCGAATATAAGACTATCGTTGATCCGTCTCTTGTAGATGACGAAGATGCTGTGAGCTCAGGTAAGAATGGCTGGTAAAGAAGAGAAGTTTATTAAAATTAAAAAGTCTGCGTCACTCTTGTTTTATCCATCAGGGGGGTAACTGCGTATAGACGAATGTTTTGTGTGCATTTGCGTAAATATTAGTGCGAGAAAAAACTAGCATATGTCCTGCAGGCGCAGAAGGTTGTTTCAACGTCAAAAGAACATTGTTTAAACGTCAGAGCGTTATTTGGACGTTGAAAGAACGTTGAAGAAAACGTCATGTGTGTCTGATGGGTAAAGGAATGAATCCGACACAATAAATAAAAAAACAGACTCCGTGATTTTTATTTTTCAGGTGAGGGTAGTGGTGATGGTTCAAACAACGAATCGAAAGAACAATCCTCAAAAGGAGCAAATCGACCAAGAACGACTTCCCAATCATTCGTAGAAGAAGATTCTACCACATATTCACCAACCGTTCCTCTTTCTTCTTCGTCTTCCAACAATAACAAAGTGATTCCATTGGAATGGTCCAGTATTACCATCACTAGTGTACCCAAGACAACCAAGAAACCAACTAAATTAAGTTTCTACAGCGAGAAACGAATCGAACTTCGTAAGTATGTCAAAAGGGACCAATTCTGTTAAACTCTCAAAGTTTTCTGTAGTAAAGTCTCTTAAACGAGTTTGGAGAACAAAGCATCGATACAAAAGTTTGTCTCTTTTATTTGAGCGATTTTTAGAAAAGATTTTCGTAGCAAAGTCTCTTAAAGCTTAAACGAGTTTGGAGAATAGAGCATCGAGACAAAAATTTGTCTCTTTTATTTAAGCGATTTTTAGAGCCTTTTGTACTAAAGAACGACATGGTCTCGATTTGGAAGATGAACAATATGAGGGGCATCAATCATACACAAGGAAAGAAATTAGTAGAATTTGGCCTATTCATAATTACAAATTCGCAAATATCACGGATTTCAAGTTCGTATTTTTTTGTGAGTTTCTAAGCCTAAATTCCAAAGAGGTTTTTATTTACTTCAAAATTTTCGTGTGTTTGGTTGAAGCTTTTGCTGATGACACTCAAGATACCATGCATATCAAATTTCGTGAAATTTATCAAACACGAAAGCTTCTTCCCACTAAACAAATGGGAATTGGTACAAAAATTAACTTTAATTTTATAATTTTCTTTTAACTTTCTAGATTACTACGGTCCGTGTATTTTTTGCAACATAAGAAGTAGTTTATTTTTCGGACAATTTGAAAGAGAGTTGAAACGCAAACAATTTCGGACAGTCTTGTTGAATTATGATTATGGTAGGTAGTGTTATTAAAAGTTCAATCCGGTAAAGTTTAGTTAAGAATCCGATATTATCCCCGATTTTCTGCGATGTCACTTGTGTGAATTCTTAAACTTGTTGTTGATATAAACCCAATGATGTTGGATTTGTCTCAAACCCCCTAGGGATACAATAAGCTTGAGGAATGTCGAGTATGCGCGGACCAGACCCCAGACAATTATTTTGGGACATTTTGACCATTAAAGAGACACTATCCATTTTCTTATGGTTTTGATAACATTGCATATGCTATCATGGAAATATAAAAAAATGGAAAATCAGGCCCTGCTGGATACGAGATTGATTTTCGTGAAACAAGGTAAGTAATTTCATACTGGGTCGTCAAAACTCAAGCGTATTTAAATCAATTTCACACTTTTTATCGTTTCAGCATTTCTGGTGCAGAAATATCCATCAGGCATTTACGCCACAATCCTATCCTTTGGCGTTGGGCACACCACATTTCCAATGTTTCACTACCTCGAGATTAACGCCCCACTTTCGTGTGGATGTTTTGCCAAAGCACCCAACACGAGATACATTTTGGCGGGCTCGCGATACGCGGGAAAGATGATTTTAAACGCGTTTTATCCGCTGTATGAAGTGAACAGCTTTAAAGACATTGAACTGATACAAGATGCTATGAAGAAAACGAAACCGATTAAATTTTAAGAAAGAAAGAAATCGCAACGTTATTTCAACATCGTTCTTTGAGCGTCGAAACAACGTTCTGTGGCTGCTGGGTAAAGAGCACTCTTATTCCGAAAGGCGTTAGCTCTTTTTATTCTGCCATATAAGAAAATTTTAGTTAGGATTTGACAAATGAGGTAGCTTGTAGCTCCTTAACGAGCTGAAACCGTCATTTCTGCTTATATCAAAAGGGTCTTCAAAGTTCATTAACTTTGAAGAAAATGCAGTTTCAAAGCGAATCAAGTCTTCTATCGGAGACTGTTAGGGTTGAGAAAAAGCCAGTTCATATGGACCAATTTTTGGTTGGACGTTGGAGAGTGCCCGCCCTCGGGCCGCCCTCCTAAATTTTCTACGACATACAGAAAGTATGGACACTCTAAGTACGACGAGAGTAAAAGTTCCAAATACAAAGTAATAGGAGACAGGTAACCTTTGTCATTTGTGACATAGGTTGTGCACTTTTTGTCCAGTATGCGTCCTTTAGAAAAATCTGACTAAGATTCTGACTGTAAATGTTCTTATTTTAGCAAAACTAATACAGCAAATCCATATTATATTATTATTTTGTATATTTTACCCAAGATTGTTTTCCTCGTGTTGAAATTGTTTTTTATATATACATAAACACTTATATTAAAGAAAATCTAGAAAATCTAGAAAATCTAAAACTGAAAGCATTTGCGGGCACGTAAGGCACGAAATTAAATTCGGAGAAAAATAGTAAACCAAGCAACGGTGGACTAGTGGTTAGAGTGTTCGCATCCCGTTCGCAAGGTTGTGGGTTCAACCCCCAGCCGGGTCAGACCAAAGACTTGAAAACTGGTACTCGCTGATGTCCTGCTTGACACTCAGTATTAAGGGATTAGAGTGGAGAAATCCAGGGAAAGGAATGGCACCCTATCCTACCTTCGTGTAAATAGCTAAAGGGAGCCTTCGGGCCGCCCTCGACTGCGGTCACAAACTTACTTACTTAATTAAAACCAAGGTAAAACTAAGAATTAACTTAACTTAACTTAATAACTTTAGGTAAAGTTACCCTTGCTACAATGGAGACCAGCCTATAGTATACTCCGTTCACTGAGGGTTACTTTGGATGGTGACGGGCTCGCAGCACACCAATACATTTTTTTGAGTCACTTTTCTCAACCTACGTAGCCCGTGTTTTAACTTTAACACTGTAAGAATCGGATTATCAAGGTCCGCATTGGGCTTTTCTAGAAAACAATCCAGGAAGTGTCGAGGAAGTCGTTTTCAAAAGTCACTTGCCCTGGGTTTTGTATTAAAATCCTATTAACATTGGCATTTTTCACACACCCTTGGATTTGCATGTTGAAGCACCCATGTCCCCTTGATATTCTACTTTCACGCATACCCCCTGGATTTTTCACCTGGATGAGTCCGACTTTCTCAACATGCGGGGAACCGACTATTTCTGAAAATGCCCATTTAAACTTTTACTGTAGAGAAACTTTCCGTACGCGTATTTCTGTTAAGTTATATAATATCAAAGGTCTTTTTACGTAAAACCCTTACGTGGTGTCACCGTTGTTGAATACGTAAGGAGTTATCTAGTTCACGTTGAACTTTGAGTAATTGCTCCGCAACGCTTTCTCTACGTGTGACCTTGTCAATGTCAATGTCAAGATCATATTCTGTTTCGTTGTCATCTTCTTTGAGTTGATCACGTTCTTGAAGCCGGAACAAATCTGAAAAGTAGACAAGTTTTCCGTAGTAAAGTCTCTTAAAAAAGTTTGGTGAACGAATGATCGAGACAGAAATTTGTTCTCGAAGTCAGAACAAATCTGATGATGATTAAAGAAGAATGAAATAAAAAGCAGACAAGTTTTCCGTAGTTAAGTCTCTTAAATGAGCTTGGAGAACGAAGCATCGAGACAAAAGATTGCCAGTGCAAATTGCTCCTATGCAGAAACAGGGACAGTGTCACTTATCTACTTTTTGTTTCTGTCTTCGTGTCCTCCTGGACATATTAGTTCAATTTATAGACGATTAGTTCATCTAAGACGTAAAAATTGTAAAACGAGCATTATGTAGGAGTGCACTTTCCATTCAGGTTTCAATAGAAAGCATCTCTTCCGCAGAGCTCATTTTACAAACTACTCGTCGGAGACGACTTTTTCGTATCGGTATAAAAACACCTTAGTGACGCTCTTTTTTGACGCTGGGAACATTTTTTTGGAACCTTCCGAAGAAGTTTTCTTCAGAAATTTGCTTGAAAAAACAGCTAAATTTGATTAAAAGTAAAAACATTATCAAGAATAAGGCTTGTTCTCAAAAAACTTAAGAACATGCTAAAGTCACAATGTTCTATCCAGCAAACACAAGGGCGTTTTTTCAACGTTGTTTCAACGTCTACACAATGTTTGAACACGTTGAAATAATGTTGAAAAAACATCCTTGTATCTGCTGAAACATGGAATAATAAAATAGATGTACCTGTATTACGAAGTGATGCACAAAGTGACATTTCATCATTGTTGACGCTTCCACCGTGGAAAGAACTCAATGGACCACCGGTGAAACTGGAATACCATGAACTGCAACTTCTGGAGTTTGTGGAACCTATCAAGCTACCACCTAAAAGAGAAAGTTTTTTGTAAGTAGTAATTATCTTTAACAACCCGGCAAGCACAGAACGCCGGTTTGACCGCGTCCGAACAATATCTTTTAACCCGATGTTGGATATGTCGGATATCGGACATGGGTGTACTGCCTCCTACATTCTCGATTTTCAACTTGAAATCTTAATTTTTGGCCTGAGTTGATGGAAATAAAACGCGCATTCAGTTGCAACACAAAACATTTCGAAATTTGGTCTTTTGGAAAAGATTTTGACCTCGAATGTAAAATAAAAATGCCAAAATTTGATTTTGACCGTTTTTGGGCATATTTGGACATTGAGTGAACGAAAATACAAAACATTTGGTTCAGTCACACTATATTCGGTCCTCTATCATCTAATAGAATTGAAAAATGATTGATCTTGAAGCTGCACCACTGGGAATTTTTCCCTCTAGCTATAAAAAACCAACCTTTAATTCTTTCTGTTTTGGGTCAAGTTGTTTGTTCAAGCTAATTTCTTTTGTAAACACTTCACCGATTTAACTGACCATGTACAAGAAAATATTCGTGTCTCATCTCGATTTTTTTACTTTCACATAAAAAACAGGTCACGTACAGTCGCAGATGTTAAATATTACAGAAAATATCACACCTTATAAAAATAGTTTTAAAATTAATCATATATAAATTAATAGATTCAAATGATGAAATTGATGACGAAATTAGATTCGTTTTTGATTATTTTTTCAGACCAAATTGAGAACGAAGTTGATTTATTGAAGCTCAAGGAGATGAAAGTAAAATTTATCCGTTCATTTTGAAAAACAAATGATAAAAACAATAACAAACATTATTATTAACCCTTAGAGCCCGAATGATGCCATTTGGCGTCCTGAAAAGGTAGTTTTACCGCACCACAGTCATTTGGCTATAGCTCAAAACCACTTCAATTTAAGGCATATAAACAAAGTATAAAAGAGTATAAAGAGTATAAAAATAGCTTTCTAATGGTACCAAAATCTTTGTCTATCTCTCACACTACAAGCTTTAACGGCCGTTTGAAGTTTGAATTTTATGTAAAAAAGTTGTGAAAATGTTTCACTTTTTTCAAAAGTACAGACGCGGATACAGAAGGTACTCAAAGATTTTGACGGAGAGCGTTGACCTCCAAATAAGGAATATGTACAAAAGCAACACTCTCCTCCGTCAACATTTAAAATAAGGAATATTTTGGATATTGTTTAAACTTGTTTTCACTGACAGAAAGAACCAACCAATTCTTCTTTTAATTTAATCCGAGCTTGTCGTAATGAAAAAGATAAAACACATACATGACAAAAACTCACGGAGGAGATAGAGAAACCAATTATCTTACTGGAAGCTGAAAATTTTCCCAGCATTCTTTTCCTTCGTGAACGATGATGGTTGCCATGGCGATGATGATTACCATGGTATTCGTGATAGCTTCCGTGACTTCCGTGAGCAGGCTTCCGATACAACGAGAAATAATTACTGTTGTGTGGCGATGTCGATAGGACGTCAGTCGATCCGTTACGTGTCATATGATGGTGATGATGTGCTCTAAGAATATATTGGGGATAAATGTTCAACGTTCTTTCAACGTCTTAATAACGTTCTGACGTTTTAGAACGATACGCATAAGATGGTTATGATGTGCTCTATAAATTGGTGAAAAATGAATTGTGGTTTTTAACTTCCCAGCAGACATAATGACGTTTTTTTTTAATTCTTTTAACCAAATAAGGTTGTGACGTTCGAAATCCAGGGGGTGTAATTTATGAAAAATGACTTCCTCAACCTGATGGCTAGCTCCAATATTAGTTTTGTTACGCAAAAAAAAAAATCCAAACCTTGGAGTGAATCTTCGTAAGGTATAAACCAGCATTGGTTCTTTTTTTCCTTTCATTGAGACCTCATGGGGTTTTTCGAAAGAGAAATTTTTGATCTTCTCATAATCTTGGTTCTGTTTGTCGTTAAAATCGATGGATCTGGAAGAAATTGAGCTACATTGTTGGACAAAATACATTGGCAGAACCCCATAAGGCAGTCCGATTCCCGAGACAAAAATATGACGAGGTTGCAAAACGTTTGCCCTTTTTACAATCAATTAAAATAAAATAATACCGTAATTGTCCAAAAAATTAACAAAAGAATACCATAGATTGGAACAAAAGGTCTGTGTTTTGAATAAAAAACAGCAATTCTCATTTCTAAAACAGTTCAATGAATTAATTTTAATAACCAATCAACGAACATTGCATTCTGCTGACGGGCTGCTGACTCTAACCCAACACAATGGCTTTAATGGGTTAGAAAACTAAGCCATCGTTTGCGTTACGAATGAATCTTTTGCTAAAATCATGAAAGGTAAATTGTGAAAACTCACCTGAAAGTGTGTTCGGTCACGTTAATTTTGCCAGCAAGACCAGTCGTTTCCGTACGACTTGCTAGATTAACACTATTACCAAACAAACAGTATCTTGGCATCTTTCTGCCAATAACGCCAGCAACTACTTCACCAGAATGAATACCAAACGTTACCTGAGGTGGATTTAAGAAAAAAGTAACATGTATCAATCATACACAGTAAGCACTAAATAGTAATTGAAATGTTTTTTAGTACTGCGAGCAGATGAAGTCGTTTTTTCTTCAAGATAAATAAACATCACTTGCTTGCTGGGTAGGAATGGAATGTTGTTTTGACGTCCGAAAAAACGTTGTTTCGAAGTCAAAACGTTACTTTGACGTTGAAGCAACGTTCGAAAAACGCCGTTTGTCTACTGGGTTAAGAAGACTCACCTGGATTGGCTTATCATCAAGGGTCACTTCTTGTGCGGCGTCGTGCATATCTAGCGCTAAACTGCACATGATCGTTGGATTATTGACGGTACGATCGGGAATCCCACTAGCTGTCATATATTTATCACCTATTGTTTCCACCTGAAAACAAAAGATGGTAAAATATAAGTTGTCCTCAGAAAACAAAAAAGTAACATTCCTGGGAGAGTGATTTGTTAAGCCAGGTTTCCATTCACCGAGTGGACGACTTCGCGCGGAAAAAAATTCTAAAATTAGAATTGGTCGCAGGGATCTCGCGGACACTGTTTGATTTCCATTCCCCGAGAGATCAATTACTTATTTTCAGTTTTTTTTGTTTATTCTGAAGATTTTCTCCTTTTTGATTGGATGAATGATTTTGTCCTCGTCTCAAGTTCTCTCAAGATCTCTTTCAAAAGTTGACAAGATTCGCAAAAATACGACAAAATATTTCCCTTATATTTGCGCTACAACGAGACATAATTTAGTTAATGCATATGCTGCCTTCTATGACTTTTTAAAAATAAACATTTTTAACCTCTAAAATCAGCTAAAAACTAGTTCATAGCTTACACTAAACTGGTACCGCTTTCTATAAATTAAAAGCTTTTCTTTAATTAAAATAGTTTTTATCTAAAAGTCAGCTCACAGAAAACTTCCTTCAATGGGCATGGTACAGATATGATAATGGAGACGTTATAAAGCATATTATCCAGCTATATAGGGCTTTTTTTGAATCAATAATAACGTTAATTATACTGTATAATAATAGCACCATCATGTTCACCGTCAGCGATTTCCTATAGAAACTTTCAATACCGACATGATAAATGAAATAAGGCTATACTGACCCTTTTTGCACTACG
>JAUJPO010044865.1:0-16872 GCA_032270745.1 Tiaropsis multicirrata
ATAAAAGAGACTAATTTTTGTCTCGATGCTTCGTTCTCCAAACTCTTTTAAGAGACTTTACTACGGAAAACTTCAATAGGCTCAATTTGGCAGCTCCACACCCTCATGGAAGGAGCCGGTGGTCAAACTGAGAACCCCTAGTACTGTATGTGTTGGTCGATATTTTATTTCGATAGCCCGATAATCTATAGGACTTTTGGGAAATCTTTTTGGTTTATATGAACTGAACAGAACAAGGAAAGGGAAGATGTATCATCTTCCTATGGGAATATTGCCACGAAAAATGATATCGTCTTGGGTCAGTGAAAAACGTCCATCAGGTTCGCCTGAGATGATTTATGGCCGCTCTTTGTATATGGCGTTGAAAAAGGCTGGTATTGATAAGAGGGAATGGTTTTCTTTTGCAATTGACAGAGATCTCTGGAAAAACACATGTTCTAATTTTTCATAGTCTTTTATTTTATCTCGCATTAGTGCTATGACTTAGTGCTAGGTTAGCTCCTAGTAGGCCAATTCTCCTATGGGGATGGTATATATTATTATATTATTATTATTATTATTATTATTATGAACAGATGAAGGAACGAGTGGGGGGGGGGGTCGAACTGAAAACTCCTAGTATGTGGTGCTGATGAGTACACCACTGGCCTATCATCGCTCCTTAAATCTCATCTTTGTTATTTGTTCTTTTTACAGTTCCTGTCATTCCATCGGTCACACCAAAACCATTATTAGACATATCGGACACGACCATCACTATACAAATGTGGACACCAAGCGATGACAATGGACAAATTAAGTAAGTGTTTCTTTTGTCTTTTCCATTCGTCGATCGATCTACCTAGTAGAAAATGGGACAAATATTCTTTCTTTAATACAAAAGCTTCTAAAATTCGCTAAAAGAGACAAACTTTTTTTTTCTCGATGCTTCATTCTCCAAACTCGTTTGAGAGACTTTACAACGGGAAACTTGATAACTGACTTAAATAATAGGCATAAAGTAGTAAGTTAAACGGGGAGGCCTAGTATCGGTAGCGGCCGTACGTCAAAGGAGTCTAGACTTTAGGGTGGATTTAGATTTAGACTGAACGCCACCACATCAGTTCCCGGTGACTTACCGCACAAATCAGTTTACTTTACCTGTGTTTTGTGCTATACTCCATTGAGTGCACGATGGTCGGGATCGAACCGAGTACTCTACTGACTAAGCTTACCTGATTTTTTGTTTTAGAATTCTGTGTAAAATCTCCGTTTTTCTTTCTAGTCCTGTGTTTTGTGCTATACTCCATTGAGTGCTCCCAGCTCCCAGCTCCCAGCTCCCACCTCTAAATTTGAATTCTCCATAGAATATAGAACAATAGAATATTGTAATCCCCTGTAATGACCGCCTTTTTCAGAAAAAAAGCCGTACCCCCTGTATCCAGGGGGTTCAAATTCTTCAATATCCTTGGATATCAAGGGGGGGGGGGTAAGGAATTTTTTTCTGGAAAAGCCCAATGAAGTCTGGTGGCTAATAACTTATTTCATTTTTTTTAGTTTCTATTACATTGTTGTTTTGGATGCGTCAGAATCACCAACAAAAGCACCATCTGATTACACTGACGATGAACTCAAAGACCAAACGTATGATTTGTATAAGCAAGCCAACACCGATGGCGAAACAACATTCAAACCGTACATCACAGCCTCGTTGTCAAGAGACCAATTCTTGAAACTGAATAATGGTACCTTTGTTATTGGGCAATCCACACAGTCCAACACAAGATTGTTATTCAATGTACCAACCTATGTTAATGGCCCGTTATTCAAAGGAAGAAATTATCAATATTTCCTTAGAGCACATATTTCGCAGGTTAGTTTCAAAATAACTCACTGAAATTAGTTAAATCAGGAGATTTTGGCCCGATCCGCGAAAATGAGCCCCAGCGAAAATCCGAAAAGGGGCCATCCGCGAAAATAAATCCCCAGGAAATTTTTGAAAAAAATATCCGATCAGCGAATTTGGCTTTTTTTAGAACTAAACCTTAACCTAATTCACAAACGATATTCAAAATTTGTCCATCTGCGAAAATAAATTCCCGCGAAATGTTTGAAAATAGCTCATCCGCGAAAATTTGTCCCCGCGGAAACTAATTATCTAATTAACTATGCAATAAACTCCACTAACGCTGACCTTTTAACTGATTATCTATGTGATGTTCCAATTATTTTGTAGGATCTTTACATTTCAAGTCCAAATTGGCAAAGTGCTAAGACAACAGGTATGACGTCATCTTTTGTGCCAACATCAAGAAAAAAATCACATATTATTACATTTGAAAAGTTAACTTTAGTAGTCGAGTCGTCCTCAACTAGAATTGTAAGAAATAATCATAGTCAATATTATGTGAAATTTTGGTGAATCTTCATTTTAAAGCAATTTTATATATATAGGGTCAAAATTCACTTCTATTCTTGAAGATTGGTTATTATATTATCCGGACCCTATCACTTCGACCTCCGCTCCCCGGCTTTATACCCGGTATTACCCTTAGAAATTCCTGACAGCACTTTGTTAAGCTTCTCTATTCTTTTAGGAGGACCGATTAAAAAGCCTGGTACTGGGGAAGGGTCGGATATTGCTGGTCCAATCGCTGGTACTTTTGTTGCAATCATTGTGGTGTTAGTGCTTGCTATTGGATATGTTTACTATCGTAGAAGGTATATATAGTATCCTTGTTTCCGCATACCAATGTTTTCATTCAGCTAATAGTTTCAGGCAAAATGGGTTTTTCCAGAAGAATTCCGTACCTTAAGTGATGAGGAAGTCACTTTTCAAAAATTACACCCCCTTGGATTTCGTATACCAAAATTATTTGACCTCCCCCCCCCCCCTTGATTTTCAACATTGATTTTCTTCACACCCCCTGGATTCGCACGTTGAGGATATGATTTTAACAACCATACCCCTGGATATTGTATTTTCACGCATACACCCCTGGATTTTCTTCTGGTTTTTATGGTGTCTCATAGTGTCCTCCCCCTGGATTCAGGGGGGATAGGTTTTAAAGCCAAAGAGAATTATGGGTGGGGGGAGAGAAATTCTTTTGAAGCCAGGGTGGGCAATAAACGAGGAGGGGAAATAGAAAATTTTGATTCTAGGTATGGGAGGGGCCTATCAAATATCAATTCAAAATTCAAAAAAGCACTATTTAGGTATATTTAATTTCTTTCAACCAGCAATAAGAAAGAGTTAAACTCGAATCCAAAGCATCCATTTCATTTACACCTGTGAACTTAAAACTACCCTTTCAACAAACGGTTTTCTTTCTTGAGGAGGAGGGGGGGGGGGGGGCAAAAGATTTTTGAAGCCCGAGTGGGGAAAAATGAGGGGGGAGGAATAGAAAAAAATTAATTTTAGGTATGGGGGGACACTATGACCCTCTCCCTGCCCAGTATATTTGTGATTTGTGACTCGCCAGCCCGATTTCTATTATGTTTGGCATCGTGAAATGAACCAGTTGCAAGTCCGAATGACAAATATACTGGATATTATTGCGGCTCTGCAAAAAGGTTTTCCTGATTTGGGATGTATAAAAAATCGAGTCGTCTCATAAAAAGTTTTGTTAATTTCTTTTGAGGAATTGGAATATGTTCCAGTACAGAAAAGGTTAAGTGTGACTATTATGCTCAATATGCGATTATGTGTCTCGATTCTGGTAAGGCGACAAATATGGGATCCTTTTGGTATCTGGATTTTGGCCTTACCTTATCGGACAAAACAATGTCGGATTAATTTTTCGTCGGACATAATTTTCTTCACCCTCAAATATTTTCGTCACTTTTGTCCAAAAAAAACGCAAATTATTTAGCCTAAAAAACTCTTTTTTTTTACTCTTTTTTTTCGTCCGACTAAATAATTCTTCGGACAAAAAATTCGTCACTTTTGTCCGACATTTTTTTATCCGATAAGGTACTCCTTTTTTTCCCGACGTATTGACACGTCATGTTTTGTGAAAGTTTTTGGCGTGATTGTGTGATTGGGAGTTTGAACGTGATCGTAACTTGACAATTATTTTGAAGCGCGATGCGTAATTAATTACGGATTGTTTGTACTGTATGGTCATTTTTGTGATGTGTAATTTTGCGAGATTTTGAGCCTGAAATTTAGCGCCATCGCGTGATTTGGGTCACCTCTGGGGGAGGGCTCTTTAGTTGTGCATAGCTCACAAATCTCAAATATTGGCCAATTCTTTTTCTCTATTTAGACAGCAGCTAGGTGGGACAACGATCAACAAGAAAGTCGATGCTATTGATGGTGGTGAAGAAAATAAGGGATATTTAGATGATCCTGTACACGTCCCTGCAGGTACATCATTATGTTTCAATTTATTGAGAAATGTTTCCTTGGGCTATAGCAGTTTTTCATGACCTCATTACAAGAGGTCATCATCAGAGTAAAAAAAAATCGAATACAATAGTTTGCATTTTCTTTAAAACAAATCTACAAAATTTCGTTTTAAGATTGGTTTGATTTTTTGATCTAGACCTTTCGGACAGGAAATTGTTATCCTCAATAGTTTTACTGTATTTTTTTTTTTTCTGAAAAACCTAATCTCAAGGACGACAATTGATGATATTCCCAACGGAATTTGATGATATTCCCCAAGTTTAAACGCTACGTTCTGCAAATTTCGACTGGAAGGACACCTTCTTAAACTGATGAAAAGAAGCATGTATATTTTATATTCTTTTGTTATGTAGCTCACCCTGTCAAAGTGGAAAATTATCAGGCGTACGTTCGAAACTTGGCAAAAGATGGAAAATATTTATTCAGTGAGGAATTCAAGGTTAGTTATTTGATTTTTTAATTTCAATGATTAATCAAAATCATGTCAGATAATAAGTCTAATTTACATTTTTTAACTTTGGTTAATCAAATCATGTTGGATATGGGTGGGTCCGACCGAGCCAAATTTCCATTTGAGTCTTTTTTTACTTTATCAGTATGTTTTTTTCAAGAGGATATTTTTACGGTCTGTTATGGATTTTAATTCATTTTTAACCCTTTTAAGTGACCGATTAATCCTGTTTTCAAGTTAAAATCCAAATGGAATGTAAGGCTAAGTGAATGGAAATGTGGTAGTCTCAGTTGCACAAAATATTTCCAAATTTAGAAATTCCCTAGATTTCACTAAAAAAAAGAGAAGACTCTCATCTATCTAACGAGCTATAAACTAACCTCTAAATCCCTTTTGGTTCATGGAATTTAAAATTGTTCCTAGCTAATTTGAACTAAAAAGTACCCAACAAAATAAATAGTACATTTAGAACTATTAAATGTTGTTAAAAGCATTATACGGTGATATATTGAGGCCTGCGCGTCTATGCTGACGCAAGCACAATTTAAATAAAAAGAATATATTCAAAAAATGCTTTTAAAACCAAATAGAAAAATTCTCAATTCCCTAATACACCGATATTGAGATTTTGGTCTTTTGACTTGTTGACACCAGTGGCTGAGAGTGTAGCTTTTGTCCATATTCCTTATTTGGAAATCAGCACTCTCCGTCAAAGAGATTACCTTCTGTATCCGCCTTTAGTTGACGCCACGGTGATATTCATTCTCATTTGTCCTTCTATTTATCTTACAGATGATACTGCGCGGTAGGAGTGGCTATAATTGTTTATACGAACATTCAAATCATCCAATCAATCGAGATAAAAATCGTTACAATAACATTGCCGCTTGTAAGCTGACACACAACGTCAAACAAACGTTGTTTCAACGTCCAAATAACGTTCTGACGTTGATGCAACGTTGTTTGGACGTTAATACAACGTTCCGTGTTTGAGAGCATTTTTTTGAGGCCTTGATTTGTGTAACCCTGAATCTAAAAGTGAAGTTTTAAGAAAGTTAGGCAGAATTTACTTTGTGGCCAAAAAAAAGATTTTATCATTTTTTTCATGACGTCCTTTTCTAAATTCTTGGTTTTGAAGTTAAGGTTAAGAAAAAAGTCGGAATTTTCTCGGATTTATCTTTTTAAACATTGTTTTTCTTACAGTACCCCAACAGACACGCGACGTTATTTCAACGTCCAAATAACGTTCTGACGTTGAAACAACGTTGTTTAGACGTTAAAAGAACGTTCCGTTCCTGATGGGACTGTTAAGATCTTTCATAGATCTTTGAAACGTACAAAGCCCATTGCGTACTTTTTTAATTTTCACGTTCATATATTTTTTCTTTCATTTTTTTCTTTCATATAGATGACCACACGAGGGTTCTATTGGAACCGCTAGAAGGGATACCGGAATCCGATTACATCAACTCTAATTATATCGATGTAAGTAAGACCACGCCATTTGAAATGCTCCAAGGATTTTAAGAAATGACTGAAATGCCTTTCCTTTTCTTTTTCAAGCAATTTTAAGTTTAGGGCGTTTAGGGCGGTCCAAATTTGAAGACCAATGATATCAAGGGGGAGGGTTTGAAACTTCTCCAGGGGGGAATAAGAATTTGATGACCTAAGATATCAATAGGGGTTCAAAATTTTCAGCAAGGATATCCAGGGGGCTATGTTAAGAAAAATCGACATCCTCAAGGGATTTTCTCTGGAAAAGCCCACAGTGACATACAAAGAATTTAACTACAAATCATTTTTTTGTTTATATTTTATAGGGCTATATGGAGCAAGCAGCCTATATTGCGTGTCAGGGTATGTAGATACGGAGCACTCTAACCCGACTCTCTGTAATTCGATCAATTCAGTGAAATGAAACCCCTAATATTCATGATATCCATTACGTAATCTTTTCTACGGAAATACCCTAAAAAGCCGGATATTTGCCACCAATTTTAAATTTTTAACAATAAAATTAGTGGCTAACATCCGGCTTTTCAGGACCTTTCCGTAAAAAGATAAATTACGTCATGGATATAATGGGTCTTATCGGACAAGACTTAGTCGTGCAAAAGTTTTGTCCGATAAGATACTCCTTATACGGTTCGTTCTCTATAATTCGATACAAATGTCATATATTATTTATAATCGAATTAGAGTCCTACTTTTTATCAAGATTATGTTATAAAAGATTCTTTGAACGAGAAAAACCATGTTTACTAAATCCAGATCCATCCAACAACCTAAAACAATAGAGCCTAAAACAATAGATACCTTATCGGACAAAACAATGTCGGACTAATTTTTCGTCGGACTAAATTATTCGTCGGACATAATTTTCGTCACCCTTAAATATTTTCGTCACTGTTGTCCAAAAAACACAAATTTTTTCCTAAAAAACCTTTTTTTGGACTTTTTTTTCCGTCTGACTAAATTTTCGTCGAACAAAATTTTCGTCACCTCCAAAAAATTTCGTCACTTTTGTCCGACATTTTTGGTCCAATAAGGTATATCTATATAGTACACTCTGTGTTAATCGTCTGAATTGCTCTATAGCTTCCTTTAAAAGATTATTTGCGGGAAAGTGCTATTTTGGTCCGCTTGAGGGTACTTGTCAAGTGCTTCACCGTATTAATATTTTTTGGTTGATTAATCTCAAACTAGAAATTGCCAATGAGAACAGACCCTCTACGAAAATGAACGTTTGAATTTGGTCTGGTACATACAATTGTAAGGTTAGAATCTCTTTTTTGCCAATCACTTATACGATATTTTCAAAATCTTTTGCTCTACGATAATTCCAGGGCCACTAGAGGGAACATGTGAAGATATGTGGAGAATGTGCTGGGAGAAAGACGTTTCTACTATTGTCATGTTGACCCAGTGTGTGGAGAACGGAAGGGTAAGCTTTCATATATAGCTTTTGTCTTCTGTAGGCTGAAGTTATATATAGTGATGCCCAGATAATTGATGGAATATTTGATGAGATAATAAAAAATTCTTTTAAAGACGACATGAAAACAGAAGAGTCTATTAATTATTTTTATGTAGAAATCTTTTCTCTCTTGACATTCACTTTGTTATTAAATATCAAGCATGTTGCTTCCTTCCCGAAAGATTCTAAATTGTTTTTTGAAAAGCTATTTAAAACTATACGTTGCAAGCCAGAAGATTAACACCCCCATACCCGATTAGATCCCCTGCCCACTGAAAAATTGGCTCTAAATATCATCCCGTTAGCATCAACAACTTAGTATTGAAAAACATAAATTTTTGATATCCTCACTAAATTTTGATTAACTTTAAATGTGTCACCCGTATCAATTTCCCGAACAAAGAATAATAGATCGATAAAAACCGACAAATTAAACAGTAAAGATAGATTCAGACTAAAACCAATTGTTTAATATCAGTCGCTGTTATGATTCTTTCTAGGATAAATGCTACCATTATTGGCCCGAAGTTGGTACAAAATGCTATGGCTCAATGGAGGTCACTTTAACTGAATCGACATTTTTACCTGTTTACTCGATGAGAACATTCAGTCTTTTAAATGACCAGGTAAGTGAGCCTCTGTTAGACCATTAGTCCATTCTTTAGTACAAAAGTCTCTAAAAATCACTTAACTCGTTTAAGAGACTTTACTACGGAAAACTTGAGTGATCTCAAATTTGAGACTCGTATCGTTCTTTAGTACAAAAGTCTCTAAAAATCGCTAAAATAAAAGAGACAAATTTTTATCTCGATGCTTTGTTCTCCAAATTCGTTTAAGAGACTTTACTACGGAAAACTTGAGTGATCTCAAATTACCTCGATGCTTTGTTCTCCAAGAAACTATAATAGAAAGATTATAGTTGAAGTTCTATGATTCTCCAAACTTGTTTAAGATTAACTACAGAAAACTTGAGCGGTCTCAAATCTGCAGGTCTACAACCTCTAGATCTCTCTATCATCCCTTGTCCGAAATAATATTCTCACCTGTGTGTAGTAAAATTGTCACTAAAAATACTCACAAAGGCACTTTTATGTCGACAACCGGACGTCACCCCCAAAAAGTAATTATGTTTTTTATTACAGCATCCAGGAAGCGAGAAGTTTGTTCGCCATTTCGCGTTCTGTGGATGGCCCGATCACGGCACGCCAAATTCACAACAATTATTAACCTTTATTCGGCGCGTCAATCAATGTCACCAACCGAACAGTGGACCAATCGTTGTACATTGCAGGTAAGAGGAACCACTTTCACTTTCGCGATTTTTGTTCAAAATACACTTTTTTTATAAGCAAAATGCTTATAAGCATATACCAAGGCTGAGATTTTTGGTGGAGAACAATAGAGAAGTTAACATAATTTGTCACTCCATTTTGATTAGCCGCACCCTATTGATGGTATTTTTAATTAGCACAACGTTATTTCAATATTGTTTCAATAGATAGCCAAAATGTTTGGACGTTAAAATAACGTTCCGTGTCTGCTGGAAAACTTTACATACGAGAGATTTAAAATTTTCGTGTTTTTGCGACCCTACCAGAAAGTACCCTTTTTTGCCCAAGTCCCCCCGGGGTAGTGGAGGTAACTGTAACAATTATTTTTTTATTCTTCCGACAGCGCTGGCGTTGGTCGCACGGGAACATACATTGTAATGGACGTGAACTTGAAGCGAATCAAAACGGAACAGAACATTGAAATTTATAACTATCTACAACATATCCGAAGCCAAAGAAACCACATGGTCCAAACAGAGGTAATACTTAAGCAGAATCTACCTATATCAGAACCACGAAAAAGGGTTTTTCCAGAAAAAATTCGTACCCTCACTGTTGAGGATATAGGATATCCAGGGGGGAGGATTTGAAATTTTCAATATTCTAGGATATCCAAGGGTAAGAATTTGAAGACCAATGATATCCAGGGGAGGGGTGTTGTTAAGAAAATCTACATCCTAAAAAGAGGGGGATGGGTCCTGAATCCTTCTGAAAAATCCCATTTCTCTTCATAAAACCTTTTTTCTGCCACCAAAAATGTTACACGACTGCAATATTTTTGCCTGTTGCTAAAATATTAACCTACCTTGGTGGGCCACAAGCAAAATTTCAGGGGAAAAATGGGTAATAACTGCTTGGAAAATTGAGATGTACGGCCTAACTTAGTCCTTATACTTAAGTATAAAGAAAACAATCCTCTACATTTTTTCAGTCTCAATACGTGTTCATACACGATGCATTATTGGAATACCTTACGTTTGGAACGACGGAGATCAACGTACGTGATTTACGGGATTACGTCAAAAAGTTGCAGCAAACCGTCGATAGTGGAATGGAAACACATCTCGATAAAGAATTCCAGGTAGGTCTCTTAAAGCTGGTCTCCACTCATTGTCACGAAGTACTCGACTTCTTTTCTAATACTAATACTTTATCTAATACTAGACCACCATTGGCTTAGAAACAAATGAAGCCATTCGATTGGTTAAGTATGGCGTTACAAGTCACGCGACTAGTAGAACAGTTATCAAATTTTTTTTGAGCGCGACGCTTTTTTCCGATGACGTAATCTTTTCTAAGGAATTTTAACCACAAAAAAAGTCGAGCGCTGCGCGCGGTGAGTAGAAACTGGCCTTTAAAACATGATTTGATTTCGATAACTTTCCCTCAGGCTCCAAAGAAATGTTGTTACTACTATTCTGCTGCACTCCAAGTCAAAAAAAGTTTCAGTTATATTTTACTAAATTCGGAAAAATCTTGTTTTAATCTTCATTTATTTACCAAAGAGATTCTGCTTTAGAAAGATTCACAAACTCTGATTTAGAAACTACTTGTATTTATCATGTATTCATTTTGTTCAGAAATTGAATCACTTTGATCAATCCGGTATGAAATCGATGAACGCAGCAAACTCTTCATACAACAAAGCAAAGAATCGATTTCTCAATGTCCTACCTTGTAAGTTCATTGGAAACCTCCAAATAACGGACTACTCTTCGGACATCGGACATCTCTGTTTAGCGGACACTTCAGACACTTTGTCCGTTAATTGGAGCGTTAATTTTTTTCAAGATCGACTTTTTCTGCTAAAAGTTTTTTACATCTTCATCTAATCGATCGATTGATATTGAATGTTGGGTGGGCTTGGACCGACATTCAACAATATACGCAAAGCAAACCAAAAATGTTTTTTTGTAAGGCCAACCCTAAAAAACTAAAGAATTCTTCGTTTCGGCGTTACTGGTTGACGAAAAAAAACTTATTTTCCAACTTTTTGCGGCCAGTGACCTAAAAAAGTTACACACACGGCCGGTAACGCGGAAACGAACTATTTTTTAGCGTTGGCCTAATGGAATCAGTTTTTCTTGTAAGTTTTAAAGCATTCTATACCAGAGTATTTACCCGTCACGTTTATCCTTCGTTAGTATAATATATGCAGATTGTCTGTTTTGCCGTAAATTCCCGGTGAAGTAGTCTCTCCGGTGGAGTGTAGAAAATTGATTTTTCTCCTGCCGCCTCAATTTCCCACAAAATTTCACCGGCGCTTCACCACGATAGTTTACGCTTAAGTTGAAAAGTCTTAAACGAATGGGAACAGACTCTTTACGGGAATGAACGTTTGAATTTCCCGTAGATATCAGGGCTGTGCACAGACAAGTTATAAAGAGGTTATAATATTTATATTCACGTTTTCAGATGACGATACAAGAGTTTCATTGACGCACCTTCCAGGGATCCCTGGTTCTGATTATATAAATGCCAACTATATTAACGTAAGTTTTACCTCAGATGACGTTTTTTTAACGTCTTAATAACGTTCTGACGTTAAAACAATGTTCTGTGCATGCTGGGGGATTCGCATTTACGCTTTTTTAAATAAGCATAACGTTTATAAGCATAAATGACTAGTTTTTTTTAAATATTTCCTTACTTTATAAGGATGTATACTTGGTAAAACGGCTTTTCTATTTTTTTTTTTTTCTTCCGTGAGGTCAGAAATATGGCGCCCCATCAAATCCGCCTCTATACTGCCCGCGGTTTAGCGCCCGTTTTCCTTCAAATTTGGGCGACTGCATTTAATTTCCGCCCTGACAAAAAGTATCAATAGCGGAAATATTACATAAATGTTTTTTATAAGAACAAAGTATATAAGGCTTCGAGGTCAAACAGGGCGGAAGAAAGCGATGAATTTCTTCTTCGTGATCAACACATCCCTTCCTATACGGGTGTTAAAACGATTTTCTTTCTTTCGTGATATTCTCTTCCCATCAAACGTGGTCGTTAAGCCTTCGATGCGCGAATCTGGATATCGTCGCCCGCGCTCGCCTCGTTCGTTTTCTAGCGTAAAAGAATTGGCGAAAAAACGAAAGTAAAATTGGGACTCATTCACTCATTTTTCATTAGTTTTCAATCGTTGATTATTGTTCTGTTGTGGCTATTGCAGTTTATACTTAGGAAATATTTATCCGTATATTTTTTTATTAAGGATGTCGGGAAAACCAATGGTTGAGAGTAATGGGATCAGTCTTTTAAAAAAACCCACTGAAAAAAGATCCGAAATTTTTCACCAAAATAAAATTTATTTCAGTTTTATTTTTCTGTTATTGTTGTCGGACGGAGTCGACCATTATTTCAAACAGATCTAACATTCCAGCTCAAATTCCCCCAAAAAACATAATTGTTAAACATACTCTGAACGAAGATGAGAAAATTTAAATATGGTAGTGAATTAGATTTCCATTATTTCAGTTGGGATATTTCGTTGAAAGTCTTAAGCAGCCAGGCTCGGATACAGAGGGAGGCTGTAACCAATGGAGGAGAGTGCAGTAATTATCCTATTACCTTATATGGAAACTAATCGCTCTCCTTGAATAAGATAACCTACCTCCTGTATCCGATACTGAGCACAAGATACAAACGAACACGGACGTTTTTGGACCCCATGAAAACAAATCGAAAAAATACCTAAAATATGCGCATAAATTTTCTTCACAACCCATAAATCGCGAAATTAAATTCCGCTAAAATTTCCATTTTGAAACTCTGAATTGCTAAAATTTCTTCTGGTGAAACTTTCTTCACTTAACGTACCGTATTTCCTCAAATAAGCGCCGCGACGCTCTTTAAATTTTCGAAATTTTAGGTGCAGCGCTTACCGTGGTTTCTCCAATTTACACGTACTCTGATTTAACGCATAGCCTGGCTTTTGCGAAAAATCGTAATTAATTTTACTCTAATTATTAACGCCTAGCAGGAATTCCAAGTAATTAATTTTCCTCTAATTATTACGCGTAAAGATGGCAAACTCAATGTCAAAATCAATTGGTCGATGCAGTAGGCTCGTGATCTTGATCAGGGAGGGATGGAACTGCCATGTACATACACATATAGAACTTTAAATTCAGATTTATACAAAAAGCTCAGAGAGCTAGTTGCAGATTTTATGGAAGATTACCAAAAAAGAATAAAACAAATTGAAGAAAAAAACATGATGTTAATCATAAGTTAATAAAGATTTTCAAAAAGTTTCTAATTTAGCGCGTCCAATTTATTCCCCCCTAATTATTAACGCGTATTTTGAACGCCGATATCTTGTAATTAATCTTTCTCTAATTTTTCACGCGTAGCGTCCAAATAATTATTTATTGGCACGCGTTAAATTGAAGAAACTAGAGGGTGGCGCTTATTAGAGTGCGGCGCTCTTTTCAAATTTTTGATTTCCTAATTTATAAAGGCCTGAGAAATCAAAGAATCAAGCATTTTTCTCAAAATTAGTTCTTGACGTATTTAGAATTAGATGTGGAAGAGTTTACTAACAGAAAACTATAGAATTCAAATAAAACACATACTGGTCTGTCTTTTTAATTTCTTTCTAAAAAGCGCCGCTTACAGCACTGCACAGTGCGGCGCTTTTTTCAAATTTTAGGTGCGACGCTCTTTAGAGGGCGGCGCTTATAAGAGGGCGGTGCTAAATAGAGGAAATACGGTATTTAAATTTGCTATCTAAATATTTCCTTCAGGCGCGTAGCCAAGGATGTGTAGGAGTGCATTAACTATTGACAATGTAAATAGATAATTAATGCATCGTAAAAAATATGCTCTCCAACGCACATTTTGCGCCATCCCTGTCTACGCGCCTGTCCTTTTCTTTTCTTTACAGGGTTACAACATGTCAAAATTGTTCATTGCAACACAAGCACCGTTACCACAAACTATACCGGCTTTCTGGAGATTAGTATGGGAACACCAATGCATGACTATCGTTTGTCTCGCTCAAGAAACTGAAAATGGAAAGGTATGATAAAAGCCTGAAAAGGATTTTGTATTTCGATCACGTAAACCTTTTAAAGAGAAGAAATTTTTGCGGAATTTCCCCCCTAAATTGGACTAAATTGTCCATACCCTCATTTTGAGGAAGTCGGACACGTCGTGGGGGGGGGGTCACTCTTGTGAAAAATCCAGGGGGTCCATACAAATCAGAATAAAATCCAGGGTGTATGCGTCAAAATAGAATATCCAGGGGGTATGGCTGCTAAAAATCAATATGCAAATCCAAGGGGGGGGGGGTTTGAAAAATTTCAATGCTGAAAATTCAGGAGGGTCCAAGAATTTTGGCACGAACTCCATTACATTTATCTTTTTAAGGCAAATTTAGCCCATGAAATTTAAGAGACTTTACTACGGAAAACTTTTTTCTTACAGGTGAAGATACATCGTTATTGGCCGTCAATAGAAGCAGCAATGCATGGAACGTTGATGATTGAAAACATCGATGAACAAGTACATAACGAATATATTGTTCGTGATTTCAAAGTCACCCACACTACGGTTAGTACGCATTTTGCAGTAAAATTCAGAACACATTAAGGGCGACACTATATTTTCCATTAATGTATTTTTTTCTGATTTTTCACGAATTTTAGTGAATTTCAAGTAAAAAAAAAGTCATTTCCGAGCAACTTTGACCATCCTCGGATTTTTGTTAAGAACATTTCAAGACTTGATTTCAGAAAATTTAAGAACACGCGGAAGGCTTATTTTGGTAACTTTTTATCACATTGCTTCCCTTTCTCCTGAAAATTTATAAATCCATAATTTTTTTCCAGGACGGGCTTTCCCGAAAAATCCGACATTTCCAATATACAGCTTGGCCGGATAATGCATATCCCGAATCGGGTTCAGGTTTTGTTGACATGATCGGCCAGGTACAAAAATGGCACCAACAAAATGAAATCGGACAAATTGTCGTACATTGCAGGTAATTTTTGATTTCCATTTGTAAGAATCCCTCTTTGATTTGGGTAGGATGGTTTCTACAGCATAAATCTACTAGACAGGCTCAGATACAGAGGTAGGCTATAACCATTGAATAACAAACCAAAATTGGCAAAAATAATGTCCTAAATTTTGATGAAAATCAGTTCCCCGATTCAGCGGTGTTGAGCTCAGAGAGAAATACCGTCCCTCAAACCTTTGCAAATTAGTCTCACAACATTGAACAAGGGGGTCAGTTTTTGAAAATTTAGATTTTTGCCAACATTAACCGTCAGAATTGCAGTGTATCGTAGCTCTTTTCCGATTTTAAAATTGATGTCTATGCTTTTATCCTTGTAGTGCTGGAGTTGGTCGGACGGGTGTCTTCATTGGTTTATGCAATTTGATCGAACGCGTTAAGATCGAAGGTTACGTTGACGTATTTCATGTCGTAAGAGAAATGAGAACACAGAGACCAGCTATGGTGCAAACCAAGGTATATAATTCATCATTCAATTTGAGATCACGTCGTCGTTCTTTTAGTACAAAAGTCTCTAAAAAATCTCTTGAATAAAAGAAAAAGAAAAAGAAGAAAAATTGTTCTCCAAATTCGTTTTTAAGAGACTTTACAACGGAAAACTTTATTATTATGCCTATGCCAAATAAGCATAAATATTGAGTTTCAGGCTTAATTTAACCTCCATTAGTTTTTATCAAGTACACAGGATTTCTTAACTGCTTTAAAGTCTATTTAAGGCTATTTAAAAGCAGGTTTTTAACAAATGTAAATAGAGAAACAAGAAAAAGAAAGATTTTAAGAACGAGTTAAATTTTGATTGTGTGGTATAAATTGAGTTAGCTTTACTTCATGCTTAAAAAATTTCTCAGGCTCGAGGTTATGTTTAGAATATGCTTAAATTTTTGCCAATTTTCAGCTTCATTATGCTTATATCCGTTATGCTTATCAAAAAAAGGTGTTATGTCCACAACCTCGGAGGAGGCAGGCACAGGGGAAAAAAAGTTAATTCCTAGGTAGTAAATCTCAATTTTTACCACCTAGGAATTTTTTACCTAGGAATAATTTTTGGAAAACCTCTTTATAATTTTTCCTAAGTGGGAAATTATTAAGTTACTATCGGATTTTCTTAGACAGATTTTCCTAGCTAGTAAAATTAAGATTTTCCTACCAGAAACTTCAATGTCAGTTTTAGCTAGTATAACTTCCAGCTAGTAATTGTACACTTTTCCTAGGTAAATTTTTCTAGCTGGTAAAATTAAGATATTCCTATCGGAAAATTAAATGTTACTTTTAGCTAGTATAAAACTTCCAGCTAGTAATTGTCCACTTTTCTTAGGTAGATTCTCCTAGCTGGTAAAATTAAGATTTTCCTACCGGAAAATTCAATATCGGTTTTAGCTAGTATAAAAATTCGAGCTAGTAATTGTCCACTTTTCCTAGGTAGATTTTCCTAGCTGGTACAATTAAGATTTTCCTAGCTGGTAAATTTGCGATTTTCCTACCGGAAAAAAATGTTCTAGATGGATTTCTCCACATTTGGGTCTATTTAAAGAACCACAAGTGATTATTGGGTCAAAAGTGTCTAGATTACTTGGTATTTAAATTATTATGTAATTGTAGTCGGTCGGTGTGTAATACAATGCTAAAGGCGAGTCGACCCGAAAGGGCGGCCTCATTCGTTCGAAATGAACTTGCGTCGCAAGGGCCAGTGGATCGGTGAGACGGGATTGA
>JAUJPO010044876.1:0-16868 GCA_032270745.1 Tiaropsis multicirrata
AAGTTGACAATAAACTAGTTATCGCACTTTACTCGTACAATATGTGGATATATTTTTCTCGTTTAGATTTTTCTATAAATATGACGAAAAATCTAACCTCGAAAAATATATCCCATATTGTACTCGGTATCGTGCGATAACAAGTACATAATAACAATAAAAATAATAACAATAAAAATTATAACAATAAAAGCCAAACTCGTTCCCATGGTATCATCTGCGCTTTTTGGCATGACGTGTCAAAGAATAAAGGCGCAAGAACCCTGGGAACGAGGTTGGGTTCGAAAGTTTATTTCTACCTTGACAAGATGGCGATCCACAGCTTTTTTTGCAATGTTGTCGAACATATTCGTTTGTGGAACAATAACCAGCTTTTGCCCAACCGTCACAAGATCCATGTTGATCTACACAACCTATATACCTTAATAGGATTAATTTTCGCGGGAATTTATTTTCGATAAATCACGACATCTTTATAGCTTATACTCTAGATAGGCTACATTTTTACAAGCTTATTTTTACGTGTAGCAATGTAGACATAAATATCCCCTCTGTTCTAGAACGAAGATTTTCACGATTTTCCGTTCTAGAAAAATGAGATATTCACTCGCATGTTAAGTTTACCTTGCTACAGACTAGCCTGTAATTTAAGATAAATTTTTCACAAAGAGTATGAATAACTAATACCATTATTGTCTTGCATAAGGATCTCTCCAGCGTGTGTTTTCATTCTTGCTTGATTGCGTTTTCTTTCCACAGCTACAAAGAAAAGGACCAAGAAGTTTTTTTAATGATAGTTTCATTGTTGACTAGAAAATATAACAACATTAACAAACAGTATCTTTCAAATCATTCGTAGGCCCAATTGTAAATTTCATTAGGGAAAATTTTAGCATTCTTTAAAAGGGTTTTAGCCTCGTTTAGGCTAAAAACTCGTCCTCAGGCCTCAAAAATGATAATTTATGAAAATTGAAAATGAAAATTATCTCAAGGAACAAGGGTGCCAAATTTCAGCCAAATCCGACAATTTTTGAATTCTCCAGGCTGCTCCAAAGTTTTAGCCTCGTTTTGAAGAAAAACTCGTCCCCAGGCCTCAAAAATCTAAATTTCGAAAAAGTGAAAAAAAACACCCCCATATATTCACCCAAGGAACAAGTGTGCAAAATTTCAGCCAAATCCGACCAATTTTGATTCTCCAGGCTGCTCCAAAGTTTTAGCTTCGTTTTGAAGAAAAACTCGTCCCCAGGCCTCAAAAATCAAGATTTTGAAAAAGTGAAAAAATATTCCCATATATTCACCCAAGGAACAAGTGTGCAAAATTTCAGCCAAATCCGACAAGTTTTGAGCCCTCAAGGCTGCCCCAAAGTTTTTGGGACATACACACAGACACATTGTCAGATTGTAGCTCAACTGAAGTTGAGAATAATCTTCGCTAATGATCATTGTTTGCGTTAATCTGATAGCAGACCTTGCCATATTCTGCGCGCACAACACTCCGCTCTAAAGGGGTGCGCCGAAACTATGGGGTTTACAGCACATCGTCCTGTGAGTGGAGTGGATGATCTGCTTGGAGACTACTTTTCGGTTTGTGTTAGCTAACAGTTGCGTTACTTTTTGCGCATGCTTCGACTGTGTTTCAGCAAAGAAATTTTGTTTAGTTTGTTACCAAACCTTGAGGGGTTTTCCAGATAAAATTCGTACCCCCACTGATTAGGATAAAGGATATCAAGGGGGTTTGAAATTTTCATTATCCTAGGATATCCAGGGGGTAAGAATTTGAAGACCAAGGATATCCTGTGAAGTTCAAAATTTTCAGAACGGATATCCAGGTGACTGGTGTTGAATCGACATTCTTAACAAGGCGTTACGGATTTTTCTGGAAAATCTTCATTACCTGGGCAATTATACATCAATGAAGTCTGTTTGACATCATCAGGACTTAACGCAATGTAAGGTTTTTTGCCGTTTAGTGGCTTAACAGGAGTCATTGTCTGTTTGCCATTGGCTGAAAATGCATGCCAAGGATAATGCATAATGGATCCGTAGTCGTATGGGACACCCATGGAATCTGTGTTTTGAACAATGTCAAATGCATCTTTGAATCTTCCCTGAAAATGGCAAATGAGCAGGAGATTTCATTATATGTGAGTTGCGAGTTGGTTTTTGTGTGTTCGAAAAAAAAGTTAACACAATACTACAAACACGGAATGCGTCTTTGAATCTTCGCTATAAATGGTGAGAAAAAAGAGATTTCATGATATGCAAATTGCGAATTGGTGTAAGGATTTGAAGACCAAGGATATCCAGGTGGAAGGGTTCGAATATTCAAGGGGGCTGGTGTTAAGAAAAATCAACATCCTCAACAAGAGATCTGGAAAAGCCATTGAACCAGAACTCGAATCCATATCCTACTTTTGCAAACTTACAATGTTTTCCCAGTGGACTTTCACATATTGGTCCCTATCTTTTCGATTTTGTTCGTGGTAAAATCCAACCTGTAATGGGAAACAGTATGGTAAATCCAACCTGCGATAAGGAGAAACTAGCAAGGTTACGCAAGGCGCTATTTAGGACGTAAAATCTAAGACTTGGACCTGTACATAACCCGGTCCAGCAAAATCTTTTTGGGTATTTTATTTGCCTCCCGTTCGCAAAGTTGTGGGTTTAACCCCCAGTCGGGTCAGACCAAAGACTGGTACTCGCTGTTGTCTTGCTTTGCACTCGGCCCTCGGCTGCGGTCACAAACGTTACTTATTTTAATAATAAAACGTATTTATTTCCATGATATGTTTCAATTCGTAATATCTAGTTTGAAATTCTTCAAACTAAATGAATTTACTAGACACGCTATAACCCGAGCGGACCAAACCAGCACTTCTCTGCATAAAGTTTTCAGGAAAAAAGATCGCTAAAACGCGCAGCATACTCACCACGTGACCAATTTCGTGAGTCATCACGTGTTGAAATTCACACCCATGACCAACTGATATCTTCGTATACGACGTCATACCTACGTTGCCCCAGCAACTGCAAAAACAAATATATATTTGCTGGTTCCCAGAGGTCCATGGTATGGAACTGTTAATTTGAGCCCATTGAAGTTTTCCGTAGTAAAGTCTTTTAAACGAGTTTGGAGAACGAAGCATCGAGACAAAAATGAGTCTCTTTTATTCAAGCAATTTTTAGAGACTTTCGTACTAAAGAACGACATGGTCTCAATTTGGCAGATGAATTATATGCTAGGTTATCATTTTACACATTTGTTTTATAAGTACATTAAAATTTGAAGACGCCTTCTAATGCTCTTAGCTTTTTTGGTTTCAAGTCTTTTAAAATGTTCCTAATTGAGTCTTTTAATCCATGTTTACATAATCGAAAATGAAAAAAGGTTATAAATATTTCTATTCTCTTGATTCTCCAAAACCTCCCAATGTAAGAACATTTTAATGACCTCGAAGCCTTGTGTTCTTATATACTTTGTTCTTATAAAAAACGTGTATTTGGCAGTAGTTGTAGTTTAATCCTATGCTGATTGATATTGAGGATGAAGGTAGCGAATGGTCAGAGATATACGTACCAAACAATAACCAAATATAGGCCAAATAAAGCCTGTACTAAATAGCCCTCTCCCAGCGGTGAGCCAAAACGCACAATCGCGATCAATTCTTAAAAGTTAAAAACTGACTGTAACGAGTTTTAAATTTTTTAAAGTTAAATAAATTTATCATTTGGCTCTAGAGAAAAATCATACGATCTAATATAATAAGACCTTTATATTTATCAGCTGATCTAACATCTAACATTTCATTCAAAAAAACTAATTTTTCATCATAGCAACTTCATAAGAACTTGTTAAATGCTGTGTTTAAATAAAAGTATGTAATAAGTGTTCCATACTGTATCCATGCAATAGTAGTACCCATGACTAGAAAATAGTTTTAGAACAAATCAATGCTGTATACCTGAACCTCTATAATAAGAAATTATTTAAATGCTGTTTTTTAAGTATGTAAAAAATAATCATATCTACGCAAGGAATGGTATAAACCATGATCTTAAAACAGTACTAGAACAAATCAATGATACAGCTCATATCATCTAAATCATATTTTTGTGCAAACTGAAGCATTTGCTTACTCAGAGTGTGCTAAATTGAGCGCATTGAAGTTTTTCGTAGTAAAGTCTCTTAAACGAGTTTCTGAGAACGAAGCATCGAGACAAAAAGGTATTTTTAGAGACTTTCGTACTAAAGTAAAGAACGACAATCATGGTCTCGATTTGGCAGATGAATTATATGAAATAGTACATACACGATCAAAGTAGGAAGCAATTTTTATAAAACAACAGATAAACTGCTGATTATTAAACATAATGTATGTAATTAAAATTGTATTAAAAAACATCTCTATTCTGGTATGCTGATCTCCCTATTCTCTATTATTACCTGTTTGTAATAGAAAGACAGATAGTTCGTCTGATTAACCTAGCTAAAAGTCGTCATGTTGTAATATCTTGATAGAAGGAAGTAAACAAACAGGAACGAAAGAAGGCCATCAAAATATAATTCTTCAAAACCAAAAATGCTCATGATTTATTATAAAAGAGACCAAAATCACGCGATCGCGCTGCGCTTAAATTCCAGGCACAATCACGCATCACGAAAAATGACCAAATCGAAGCTCGTCACGCAACTTCGGCGACACAGTGCAGAAATTCGTATAACCACGCATCACACTCTTTTGTCAAGTCACGAGCACTCAAATCACGTAAACACGTCAGAAAAAACCCTCAATCACACAATTACGCAACCAAGCTGCTTGTTTGGAGCATATTAAAAATCACCAGTAAATAATTTATCTTTTTTTCAAAATACTCAAGAGTTTCTTCCGTCTAACGATTTCCAGTTGAAAATAAAAGAACGTTTAAAATTTAAAGTTCAATTCTACAATGCAAAGTCTTCAAAAATACAAATGACGTCAGTGTTTTGAATAATCGTGCATTTTCAACGTAAACCATGGTGCTCTCTTATCCTAGGCTTACAGCACTTTTTTATTCGGCCGGTTTTTTCTGCCATATAGAAGCTAGTTGATTTAATTCGGCAAAAGATCGTCAATCAAAACCTCTGCTTGAAAAGGATTGAAAAAAGTCATTGCCTTGACGAAAACTTTGACTTTGGACAGTCAATCTTAAACAAGATTAACTTTTTTTCTTTTAGCGTCATGACACTTAAGAGCACCACCAAGCAATATGCAGACATAAAGAAACGTGTCACCTTGGAAAATATTTAGAAGCGTTACTCTAAGACTTTATTTGCGTACGACGAAGAAACAGCAGTTGATAATAAAAACAGTTGAAAGGCTGCGGATTCGATAGTCGGGCTTTCGAGCTCTTTTTTAAAGTCAAAGCATCTCTCACTAAAGGTTGGACGACGACCTCTATGTTTAGCTCGCGACCTTTATGTTGGACCCCCTCATCGGTTTGGGAACGAGACAAAAAATCTAAAAATATGTATTGAAAGAAGAAAATAAAGAGGGTATGGAGCTGCCAAATTGAGCCCATTGAAGTTTTCTGTAGTAAAGTCTCTTAAACGAGTTTGGAGAAGGAAGCATCGAGACAAAAATGAATCTCTTTTATTCAAGCCATTTGTAGAGACTTTAGTACTAAAAACGACATGGTCTCAATTTGGCAGATGAATTATATGACAAACCTCCTTCATCATCTTCGTCGTCTCGTCCAATATCATATTCCTCTGTAAAAAAAAAAAAATAAAAGAAAATAGATATTCAAGAATTCACAACCAAAGCTCATACAACGACGGTCACCAAAAAACTGTCCTCTTAACCCCACTCAATGCTTTTAGAAGTGATCTGTTGGACATGTGGTAGTAATAGGTGACCTTATTTACATCAACCTTGAAGGAAGGATCACATTTCTAAAAGTCTACGGACCTTTTGTCAAAGAATGTAGTCAATCCAGAGGTAGACCGCTCAATAAATGAATAGCGAGGTTAAGTTGAGTAAGATAAATCGAAAGGGGACGGCAAGTAGCGGCCCGCGACCGTTGTCCCACAAAGTTAAATCGATATATTTTTAACTAGAACTAGAACGCTCGATTAGCTGCTTGAGCGCGTTCCCGTTTGCATGTCTCATTTATCCCAGACGAAATCTTCTTTACATTTCTCGTACAAGCCTCTCTATACGTAACCTCACTGATAATAGTGGCGAAGTGTCTGCCCGAAGTAGTTAAAAATTATGCATCTGTTAAAGGCCAGTATCCACTCATCGATCGCATCGCGCTAAAAGTAGATCCATAATGGCACATTATTCTTTTAAAACCGTCACTGTTCTGAATCACAAGTTTCGAGCGCTTCTTGTGACAGAAAGGAAAATGAAGCAGTGTTGAAAATGCAGCATCAGCAAAACCGGGAATTCTAAATGGAATAAGCAGTTAGCTGCCGAAAAAAGTTAGTGGCTAGATAGATAAAAAATGACTCCTCCTTTAATTGAATGCGGATTTCCCGAGAAATTTACTATTTTCTATTTTGCAAAAGTCAGGTTACTTATAATATTACTTATACAATAATAACTGGTTTGGAGGTCAATATTTTCCGTGTTGACAGACAAAAAAGTTATTATTGTGTTTATTTACTGGTGATTCTCTGTTAATGCTTTCGATTACAAGAAAGTGACATTCTTTTTGGTATTTTGCCCCTGATTCATTTTGACCTCAACCCTAAAGAATCGTGTTCAAACTGACAAAATATTTCAATGAAGCAATTTCTATCATCGAAAATATTTGTGAATGTGGCCATCTCCTTGAAGTTGTCTTAACGGGATTATAATGACCGCTTAAAAGCCAATCAAAAGAGCGCATTTGACTCGTATTGACCTAACCACTTAATAAGAAAGTAGTAATATTACGGGGGACGACTGCAAGTACGGAAAATGTAAAGGAGATTTCGCCTGGAGCAAATGAGACATGTACCGTTCTCCGCAAACAAGACATTATTTGACCGATACATCGTCTTTTGGATCATAACTTCTGACCACTTGAGTAGTTTTAAGCAAAATAAACTATACTGAGAAAGAGAGCTTTCCAAAATCAGTTGATATTTAGTAATCGTCTGAGAAGTGCTGACGTATTTATATAGTATGTTGCGAATGTGATAAGGGCACTTACCATCTGAAAATGTTGTTTTACTAGAATAGAAAAAAAGAAAAAAATTACAAAGATTAACAAGCTAAGTCATATAATTCATCTGCTTCTTTAGTACAAAAGTCTCTAAAAATTGCTTGAATAAAAGAGATTAATTTTTGTCTCGATGCTTCGTTATCCAAACTCGTTTAAGAGACTTAACTAAGGAAAACTTTAATGGGCTCAATTTGGCAGGGGGTATGTAGATACCCTCAGGTTTACAAAATGACGGATATGCCCTAATCTTATAACAGATCAGTATTTCACGCTCTGCTCTAAAGGGATGGAGTGAAATATATGAAGAGGTTGGATATATCCCTTTGATGTTTTCATCCGTTCCGACGGTTAAAAATTCCCGAAATTTCCCGAAATTCGCCGGATTAAAGCGCTTTGACTGGCTAAAAAATCACTCTGCTCGGACCGAGTCTTTTCTCCTTACAAAATAGCTCACGCAGATTTGTATGATCTTTTCTGATGAACCTCCGCAGATCCTCTTACGGAACTCAGTGAAGTAAGTGGATCTGCTTGGAGATTTGGTAATGCCCGCCCTAAAAATTACCCATGTAATTCGAACTCCTATAATTCGAAAACTCATACAATTCGAACAAAATCTTCGGTCCCGTCCAACTCAATCCAACTTAATCAAGTTCCTATATTTCAAAAACTCATGTAATTCGAACATATGTTCTGGTTCCCTGGGAATTCGAATTACATGTTACGGTCCTATCTTATTATTAACTTAAACAAGTTATTAATGATATCTATTACGTACAGTAATCCTTTATACGGAAACATCAAAAGAAAACTCCGGTTTTTAAAGGCGCTTCCGTATAAAAAATTACGATAATGGATATCATTTATATATTGGTTGAAAATGGGCTTTTCCAGAAAAAAAATCCATATTCCCACTGTTCGAACCCCTTCCGGGTACCCTTGGTCCTCAAATTCTTACCCCCTGGATATCCTAGGATATTGAACATTTTGAATTTTCACCCCCTGGATATTCTTGTTCTTCAGATTGTTACCCCCTGGATATCCTACCTATATCCTCAACAGGGGATACGAACTTTTTCTGGAAAAGCCCAATTCGGAAAATCGATTTTCAAAATGTGTTCACGTTTGAACTAAGGTGAAGCTCATTTTAAATCTTTCACTAAACCAACAAGGGTCACAAAACACAAAGAAATCTTTAATTGAGTTTCTCAGAGGGTTTTTATTTTTTTTGACCTGATTTTAGGAAGTATTAGTAAGAAGATATTTGTTACCTTTTAGTAGATTCTGTACGTCTTCTTTGTAACCCTTCATTTCTGATGGCATCGTTCATGTCCAGTATTGCACCTTCTACGTTCTGATTCTTCATGTGTTGCAATGATTCCTCTTCCTCGAGCTTCAAACTATTCTCAATATCATCGACCGCTATTTCTTCTTCAGCATCAAAGAATTCATCGCCCTCGTCTTCCTCGTCACTACTGGTGTAAGAAGATATGGGGACCGTTTCTATGAAAGTCAGGCTGGATGCGTGCTGTTGAAGAGTGGCTGTTGGCTGCTGGGTGTCTGTCTCAGGCAACCTTCCAGCATCAGATATCGTATTTTCTGGTAATGTTTGTTGTGTATTAATAGTAATAAAAGGTTCTTCATATTTGCCTGTTTCAGTAACTTCACAAGCTTCCTCTACTAGTACTACATCAGTATCGCCACTTGAGTCCCCACTGGGCGCACTGCTGCTAGACACCACCAGGTGGACAGGAGACGTGGAATCATTAAGCGAAGAGGAAGCATCCGTGTCGGGGAGAGTAGGACTGCCACTGCTGTCTATGGGCAATTCTAAAATATCAACTGGTGATTGGCTTTGGTTGTCCAGTACGGGAACGGGGACTTTCTTTGCAAGTGACGTCTAGAGAAAAGAAAGAGAAAGCGAGTAAAAAACTTTTTCCAGCATTGTTGAAATCAAGTATTTCCAATTTCACGACCGGAGACAGGAGAGATAAATCACGACGACAAACGGGCCTTTACAGCCTATGCTCCAAATAGTGAGGTTACGCAAGGAGCTACATACGACCTTAAACGCGCATGAGTCAGTCTGTACATAAATTTTTGTTTACAAGTTTTGCTTAGGCGAATTATGTACAGGTTAACTCAAACGCGTCTAAGGTCCTAAATAGCTCCTTGCGTAACCTCGCTAATAGCGACTTAGGAAGACTTTAACAACTGCGAATAAATTGTCAAAAATTTTCGTTTTAGAACGAAGGAGATAGTTATGTCAACCTTGCTACACGAACTAGGCTGTAAAAATGTGCGCTATTTAGAGCATGGGCTGTAAAAGCCCGTTTGTCTTCGTTGTAATTTATCTCGGGTATTTAAACTTGCTAATGAGGTAACTTTGGAAAAATGTTATTAATTACTGATAGCCTCAACCCTGTATTTTCTCTCTAATATGAATGCAAACAGTGTTGTTGTTGTTATAACAGAACATTGTGACCAAAGCGAAGCCTTAGAATGTTCTTAATATATTCTCAATTTTACTGAAAAAAAGTCATTTTAGCTGTTTAAAGCAAATTTCTTCAGAATTTTTTGAAAGGCTTTTTTCATTGGAAGGCTTAAAAATGTTCTTAGCAAGTTCTAAGCTTTTTGGCTTTTGAGGCCTTTAATGTTTTGTTCTTATATATAAAAAACATTTACATCAATTTTCTAAGTTTCAGTTCAAAGAAAATATTACCTTAGCGTTGTGCAAAAGCTCGATTGTTTGGCCCATCGTCTCAATCATTTGCTAATAGAAAGAAAACAGTTAATCTAACTTTCAGGGTTCTATTTTCTTTGCAGTAAAGAGTTATTTTCATTATAAGTAGACGAGTAGAAAGGTCAAGTTTGAGCTCTCTTGGCCTTAAAAAGTATTTGTTCACAAAAAAAAAAGAAGGTCAAAGACAGGAAATTGATCCGGGGATACCCGACTTAGATTGCACTGTAAGGGTCAGTTTTTTTAATTTTCAAATTTTTGTCCGATTGTGTTTTGAGATCGAATACCCGGATTTGTGTATAAGTAATCTATAGGCAGTGTATCATAGATTACTTATACACACAAATTTATAGACATAAAATACCATATTAAATGAAACAAAAAAAAAAGAATTTTGTCAAACTTACTGTTAGTGAATCTTTCAACATGAAGGACCTCTACAAACCCAAACGTGAAAGAAAATGTTTTCAAATCAGATTTTTGTTAAAAAGTAGGAAGTTCGATAAATTATTGTAATAGACATGTAAAATCATTTTAATGGTCATTCTAATATATGTTATGTATTTCAAAAATGTGATGTTTCGACGTTATCTAGGTCGACGACCTAGTACTCACTTGTGATCAAAATCGTGTCAAAGTGCGTCTTAAATTTTGCTAGGTGCACTTAAACGCACTTTAACGCTAATATCAATTTTTTTTTATGTTTCGGCGCGACCATCAAAAGACACCGCTATGTAAACAGTTTTAAAATGTCCCCAAAGTTGTAATCTTGTAATTTTCTATGCACTTAATTAAACGCGATTTTTAGCACAAGTGAGTACCAAGCTAAAGGTCAAATATCAATATAATTGAAATGCATTAAAAAGAACGACCATAAAAATGATTTTACAATAAATTAACAAAATGAAAGTAACTAAAACATGATAAAAATCATGACTAAATGAATTGAGCTAAAAAAGATCACAGTATTTACATATAGTACAAACTTTCTCTTGATTTCAATTGAAAGTGTTTTGGCTGAACTATGCTTATTTTGTTATATAACTTATAACCTTAAGCACAGTTTAGCTACAACTCTCTCAATATTAAACTTTAAACGATAAAAACATTAAGCAATAAAAGGTCATAAATATTATAAAAATTTCACTTTACCTCAGGTTTCATGCTGCTCGAATGGTTTATTTGTGACTCCATTTTCTAAGAATAAGTAAAAACCAAAAATAAAGTAATTTTACACAAATGACTTTGCAATATACAAATCAGTTATGCTAACTATGCTAATTCGCTATACAATTTTTTTTATAAGAATGGTGTTTTTTTGTTTCATGATGAATATTCTTGACCCTCTGCTCGTCATCATCCTATAAGATAATCTCACCCTCAGCCTGAAAAAAACGCCAAAGGTTTGATAATTAAACTGATCAAGTTGGTGCAAAAGCTTATCTAAGTAAATTTCTCATGTTTTCTGAAATCAAAATACGGTTTTGATTTTCAGATTGATTTAATTAATTGCTTTGTATAACAAGAATTTGACAGGTCTTTTGGTATGGATAATTTTCAAAAATTCCTCTCATCAAGCTGATCCTTTGCCTTTCTTGAATAAAATGAAGTAATACAGACCACCATTGGCTTAGAAATAAGTGAAGCCCTTCATTTGGTTAAAACTGACGTTTCAAGTCGCACAACTTCAAAAAAAAGTAGAACAGTTTTCCCCCTGTTTGTCTTTTCCGCCTTATTTTCTGATGACGTAAAATCTTCAATCTTGAGCTGCCAATATAGATTTTGAGAAAATTCTCATATTTCCAAATTTGAATTTTCTGATAGATCTTCAGACATATAGCTCTTTTCATTAAAAAATTATGGCAATGTAAAAAAGATATTTTTCTTACGATTAACTACCCGAAAGTGCCCAAAACAGCCTATTTTTAGCTAATTTGTGTACAAATTTTGGCTAAATTAAGTTTGTTTATCATATAAATTCTAAAACTTCAAGCCTGAAAAAAAATGTCATCTTTAAGCCTTTTTGGCGATGTGCAAATAAAAAAACACCATGGGGAATGCCGAAAAATGAATCGATTGAATTGTAAATGATTTCAGATAGGTTTAGTCTAAAAATAGGTTAAATTTGCATAAAAAATATAGCCTACTTTAATTTTTTGACATGTTAAAAAAAATGCCTAGTTATGCCCATCCCGACTCGCTAAAATTCGGCAGCTTAAGCCAACAAACCTTGACTTGTTGTGTCAGTATCCTGAAGAAGGCTTCTGCTTCTTGCATTTTACAGTTCAATTCCTCTTCAGTCATTGATGCATTGTCAAAAGCACCAACGACACCATCAGATGAATGTTTCAATACGGTCTCTTCGAGATTCTTCACCCACTTCTTACGCTCTTCTGAGTCTTGTGCTATTAAAAATAAACATAAAAACTTGACGTTCTAAATCTAAAAGGTACATTATATTATTTTCAGGCGTGAAATCTTGAAAAAGATGGCTTGATGGCATGAAAATTTTGTACAAACTTATTACCTTGAAAATGAAAAGTTCGATGATCACAAGTTATGGTAAATGTGCTGTTATCTTCGTCATTTATACCAACAACACCACCCTAAAAGAAAAAGAATAAAGAATTGAAATAAAATACAATCAATAAATAAATTCGATTCTTTTGCTACTCTTCTTTTCATTATTTCATTCAGTTTTATTTTATACTTTCTCCACATAATGATTACTTGGAAGAATCTATATACATAGAATCTATTCACAATATTGCTTTTCATGAATGTGACTTTACTGTAGAGTAACCAAAAACCAATTGATTTAAAAACTTTTACCTTTAAACGCAGACAACCTCTTCTTGCACCTCTCATCATTCGATCCTTAGACTATAAAAAAGAAGAAGTTATATTGAGTCATAAAAGATAATGAAATCTATAATTTGTTAATTTCTAAGAAAAAGACTGACGTCAATTGTTGACCAAGAAGCCAATACATTGTTGTTCTTCGTTAATATTTAACAAACTCTAATTCTAATTATTAGTAGAGTAGGTTTGACAATTGAGTAATCCTGAATCTCTCTATTCTAAAGATCAAATTGGTCTTAAATTCAATGGGTGAATTTTTTTTTACTAGACATTCGGCCAGTGTTAAAGCGTTTCTTTACTGTAAAAATCTGACAATCAGGCTTAAATTCAACAAAATGTTCTTTGCAAGATATATAATTGATTTGCGAGACAGATACAGCAATTAAGCTTGAAAACTTCCAAATAGTTTTAATTTTACAAGCAGTAGGAAAATATTTAGACTCAATTTTTACCAAAATAAGAAAATTTTATCGTTGTATTGTAGTGCTGCTCTTTTGAAAATTCTTTCATTTGAGGATATTTTTGTGATGCGGCTTGAGATCATTGACGGTATATATTTGATAATATTAGGAGGGTGGTTAGAGCTTGTGTTGATGTACATAATGTCGCTATTTGGTTTGGAAAATATTTCAGAAAACTCTAGCCACAAGTTAATTGAAACAAACAAAACTGTAATTATTATTAGCTAACAAACCAAGCAAATATACCCTGATAGCCATAAAAAGATAGGAACCTCAAAATGTACCTAGACGAAGAATGAAATATAAATTTTTGATTTGTTACGAACAGTAACACAGTACAATGTAAATTCTTTTTGTATCTTCCCTTAGAGCACCAATTATTTTTTGCAGTCTTTGCTTGGTTTTTTAGACTGACGATGTATCATGTGTTGTTACTTCACCCTATCACCCGTTTCCCTATCGTTGTTTCCCTTTTGTTCCCCCTTGTTTTACCTTGTTTCACCTTGTTCCTGGGTGTTTCACGTTTTAGTAACTACTGTTCTTTAGAGAGGTTTTTCACAACTACTGGTATGATCTGCACTTCGAAAACTTTACAAACCTCCATTAACAGGTTAAGGAAACTAGCGTCTTTTTGAGTGTCGAAAACTTACTTTTTTGCTGTTGTTTAACACTTCTTGAACACGCAGGAGAAAAGCAGTAATAAATTTTGTTCGTTTTTGCGCTAGCATCATGCCTTTTTTCATTGTTTTGGAGTTTCTCGATTGGTGTTTTACACGCAGAGCAAGCAGGCCATTAGCTCCGGCTCTGCGACTCGTGATTTATGGCCGATTGTAGACCATCAAGGACCAATTGAAAAACGAATACGGGATCATGTGACTGAGTTCAAGCGAACCGCCCGCGCGGCTGTACTCTTCTCCGTAGAGTTACGATTCATGTTTCTTCTTCATTTTCAATGAAGACAAGTTGTGGGGATGAAGAAAAATACACCATTTTCTAGCTGATACAAGCTGACGTCTATATTTATAATCTTAAACTTCACCACAACTTTCCTTCAATGGTTTTGAGGCGTTGAAGGTAAATTCCTTTGATCTTTCACTACTGTCTTTTGTTAAACACAAAATTAACTTTTTGCTTTTTACAGGCTAAATTTTTGCGACTGCCGGCTAAGATTGTATTGTTTTTTCACGGAACAGCCCATGGGGGCTGGCATGATCCTATGCATGGTCTGAAAAAAGTTGCAGATTTGCGCAGGAAAAACAGATGATCTCAAAATTTGCACAAAAAATAAGGTTCTTGACAATTATTTCTACTTTCCGCAAACCAAAATCAATCAAATTTGGCAGATCATCTTATTTGCTTTCTATTAACCTTTTGCAAGTGATTGGTTATTGAAAAATAAATAATTATACTATTTTTTTTGTTTCATGACATTCTAATTTGCACATTAGTTTTAAAAATTAGGATATTTTTTTATCGTTTTTTTGGTTTTGCCTTGAATGTGCAAATTTGCAGGTATCCTTTCGACTGACTGTCCGATCCGGGGATTTGCCACAGAGTCGTCTACTTGTAGGACCCTTGGCATCAACCTAACTTGCCTGTCGAAAATTTGGTCGAAAAAAAATAATAGAAACGTAAATTCTACCAACAATTGACCGGACTGCTGTTATTTTTATGTGTTTGTTTCTAAAAGAGAAATTATTTGACACGCCTTAAAAAATATGTCAATTATTATATTGTATATAATTAGAAGTTACAGCTATTAGAATTATATATTTGTCAATTAAATAACAACCTCTCAATAATAAATTTTGTTTAGATTAAATATTGTTAGTTAAAAATTCTTTTAAACTCATTTTTTATAAAAAATCTTTAGGTCTGTGTTTAATGAAATTGGAAATCGGCAAGAAGCTCCAACTTCCAGGAAGCAATTTAATTTTTTCTTCCACCGCAAATGACTGTAATGTTGCGATTCATACAAAATTTGGAAATTTCAGCTATTCACTGGGTAATGAAAATTACACGAATCAAACCCAGACAGGGGGGTTGAGTTATGTTATTTTTAACACTTGTTCCATGTAATGCCATCTTATGGGAAGACCCATGCCAAATTTCAGCCCTTCAGCGAGCATGGCTATAGCCTCAGCCAGAGCTGCTGGCGGCACTTTTGTATAGCAGAATTAGGGCACTTTGGCTAATTCTGGAGCCTTCCCACGACATATTTGGGACCTGGGACCACTTTCAGCGTTTTCAGCACCCTCAAAATGATTATATATCAAACTATGAGAATTATTTTTTGACCCGGATGAGATAATCGAACTCGTCCTCTCGAGAGAGAGCCTCGTGTTTGGCCGAAAAAGCACTTTTCCAGTGCCTTAGAGACCACTAGGCTAGTTCACAGAGAGCGTTCCAGCCAAGCGCCTAAAATAGCCTGCTGGGCTCCTCTGGACGGTCTCAGGTCCCAAAATTGTCGTGCGAAGACTCCAGAATTAGCCAAAGTGGCCCCAATTCTGCTATACAAAAGTGCCGCCAGCAGCTCTGGCTGAGGCTACAGCCATGCTGGAGGACTGAAATTTGACATGGGTCTTCCCATAAGATGGCATTATATGGAACAAGTGTCAAAAATAATATAACTCAACCCCCTTGTCCGGGATTTTCGCGGGAAAATGGCCAAATGGATGAGGGTCCCACTTTTCAAGTTTTTTTAGGGTCCCACCTTAAGGTCCCACTGGGTCCCGGGTTATATAACTCGTCGACCATAACTCGGCATTTCTAGCCGAAAGTTTCGTTTGAACAAATATAGTTTCATTTTAAACGAGATAGTTTCTTTTTAAAGGAGATAGTTTCGTTTTAAACGAGATAGTTTCGGTTTAAAGAAGATAGTATTTATTTCCGCTTTCGCGCGCCATAGTTGACATACCTTAAACAATTCTAGACAATACGTTTTATAGTTCACCTTCTAGGCTCCCTTCGTAGAAAAGCCATGATTGGAAATTTTTTCATTGGTTGATTGGAACGTAGAAGCGCTAACTTAAATTTTGAGCTATCATATTTCAAATTTTCTCAATAGTTTAAGAGTTGTCGGCCTTTTTATTAGGTCATAAGCCTCAGAATTTTGACCACTCCCATTTTTTCAGATTTTTGTCAGATTCGAAGTTAGCGGTTATTTTGGTCCTGAGAGACCAAAAAAGGAGGCCAAAAATGGGCTTCAATTTAGGTCATAAGCCTCATGGTTCAAACTTTGCAGCTGATTAGTACAACCTCTGACAAACTTAAAATTGGTAAAAAAGGGCTTAAATTTAGGTCATAAGTCTCATGACTGAAATTTTGCAGGTAAATAGTCTAAATCTAACCAAAATTTCCGGTTATTTCACCTGGTCAGATCCCTTCAAAGTTTGGACCAAAAAAGGACTAAAAACTTAGGTCATGAGCCTCATGGCTGAAATTTTGCAGGTAGTTAATCCAACCCAAAGGGGTATTTGAAATCGCAAATCTAACCAAAATTCATTTATTTATTCTTTTTTAGTGTCTCGTAACGCAAAATTTGTACAGCTATGAGGGATGTTTAAAAATGCAAATCTAACAGACTTATTTCGATTCTTACGGTTCTTTAGACCGAT
>JAUJPO010044887.1:2028-16867 GCA_032270745.1 Tiaropsis multicirrata
TTTGCTAAGAACTTGTCAAAAATTAGTCTCTGATAGGGTCAGTTCCCCCCCCCCTCCCCCCACCCCCGGATCGATCGCCACTCTTTATAAATAGTTAGCACAAATTGCTCAAACAGTAGATATTATGGATGGTGGCAGAGAAGCACACTAAATCTAAAACTTTGAGAAAACAAAGGTTTTTAAACGCTTTTTGAATTTTCAAGTAAATATCTAGCCTAAGATATATACTATGTTTTTTTCCCCATTGCTTAAAGTTTCGTAAATACAGTTTCTTTTATATAATCGAAAAGGTGCAATGAATGCTAGCAAAGAACCTAGAACTTCCAATCTACCTTGATTTCAGCGGGATGTGAAGGAAAACATTTGACCATTCTTGAAGATTGCGTTCCTTTCAGTAGTATAGAAAGCTGGGACGTTTGACCCTCAGTCGCCGTCAGATCGACCCTAGATGAAGAAGTAGAAAAAAGTATTCATATAGTTACTTTAAAAGAAGAAACTTTGGCGTTTTTCGCGCGTTTTGGTCAAATTCGCGAAAAAGTTTATTCCGCGAAAAATTCTCATTAAGCTCATTCGCGAAAGTTTTTATTCTCGTGAAAAAAACTTTTTTTCCAAATTCGTGAAAATTTATTATCACGATATTTAGGTTGGAAAAATAAACATGAAAATTCATTTTTAACCGTCAAAATGCTATTAATCAATATCGAGGGAAGCTGAAATCTAATATTTCATGTAACAAGATGTAACAAGAAACTGAATACATACCTTTGTAGTGCATGTACGTAGAATTGCCATATCTGACATGGTTTTATGGAGTATTCATCACTAAAAACAGAAAAAAACTTTATTTACATAAATTATATATACAACTTAACGTACACTAATGGAAGTTTTGGATTTGAAAAAACATAGTTTCGGCAAGCCAGTCTATAAGACTTTTCAAAACTAGCAGAGAATCACAGTATAAATGTCCACAACAACGGGGTTCTCAATGCTTTTGAAAGTAGTACCTTATCGGACAAAAAAATGTCGGACAACAGTGACGAAATTTTTTGGAGGTGACGAAAATTTTGTCCCACGAAATTTTTTTTTATATTTTGGCTAAAATTTGCAATTTCTTTGGAAAAAAGTGACGAAAATATTTGTGGGTGACGAAAATTATGTTCGACGAATAATTTAGTCCGACGAAAAATTTGTGTTTTGTTCGATAAGGTATTTCAAATCGTATTAAATGTTAAATTATCAATATGGTCAAAAAAGATCTTATTTCTTGAATATTTTAAAACAACAGAACTTTCGATTAAAAGGGGTGAGAAGTAGATGAGAAATAGACCATTTCATATATTACGTAACGAACGTCGATTTCCTCTCTGTCGAGATGTTGCTAAAGTAATCAATTCTCATATATAAATCTTTGTTTATATGAAAAGTTATTGCTTTGATTGGAGTCCCTTGAAAAATAATCAACATAGTAATGTATTTAAGACACAAAAAGTAGCAGGACGTAAGATGCGTCTGTGGCGGCATGTACATTATTTGTCTAAACTAAACTTGTAAACGAAAATCTATGTACAGGCCCGACATGCACGCGTCAAACATTCACGCAAATGTCCATAATAAGTTTCAGAATTTTACATGAAAACTCACATGAAAACAATGACAAAAAATCGTTTTGTATTTGGTGAAACGCCACATGGAACTTTCAGAAAAATCTCCTGCGGTTCGCCAGATACCTAAAAAATTTAAATTGTATAAGAGAAAGTAAAATAGAGAGTTTGCACAGTACAGTACCAGTAGTTGACCATTCTCACTATACGCTAATATTTAAGTTGGATATATTTCTTAGACGATACGATTTCGGTGAAAAGACATTAGGAAAATTAAGCTATTATACTATTTATAACAATACCATGTCTCTCGCTCGCTCATATAATGATATTCAAATTTACGGTAGAATCGGTTGGATTTTTCTTTGCCGTGCGAGGAGGAACGTGGACGTTCTGGAACGCGCGCAACCCTTTTTCAAGACGTCTACGTGCCTCTCTCTCTGTTTGCATGACAAAGAAAAATCCAAAGACTCTCTACCGTAAAACTTGGATAAATAATATGGGCGACGACCCACGATGTGGCTCGAACAGTTTCGGGCCTGTTCGGGCTTCAAAATAAAACTGTGCAGACTGCCCCGAACTTGACTTACATAATCGGCTGAGATTTTCGTTCCTCGTAAGCTGGCCCGAAAGTAGTCGGAGAGTGCATGAGCCTGTGCGGGTCATGCTCGGGGTCCTTTCCAATTTTTAATTCAGCCCGAGGCCCGAAAATGTTCGGGCCATGAAAATAGAGAGGAGGAACGTGGACGCAACAAATGTTTTTCAAACGTTCGAATGATTATTTGCAAGAAACAGAAAATAAACAGTAAACAAAATAAAACAAGACGACTCAATGTCGAAAAATTCGCCGAGATATAGTGGATAAAAGCTGATAATTGTCTGATTGAAATATATTAACTGAAAACAACGATAATTAACAAAGTTTCCTGAGATAAAATGTACAATTAAAACCTACTGTGAGAAAATCATAGCCTGATTTTTCGACCCCAATTTCTGTCCGAACGTACGGTAATTTCAAGATCGAGTGCAGCACGTAAAATTTATTTCCTTTTAAACTTAAATCCTCCGAAATTTACCTAGATCGTGATACAAAAACCATGTCTAAATATCTGACTTACTGTACAGTTGGAGCAACTTCATAAAAAATAGCATTCAATTTTATTTGCCACATCCTCACTTCATAAAGGAGAACTTTCAATTGAGGTCCTAGCCTTCTTTTATACTCTCTGGTCTAGTCTGTACTAATACAGTTTAGTCTGCACTCCCCCATAAAAACTAATTATTAAAAAGTTAATTATCTCATTAGTTACCTGGTTGACTTTGCATCTTGTTGACTTTTTAAAGCAGGTTTAAAATTGGCCAAATAGTAATTAATGAGATAATTAACTTTTCAATAATTAGTCTTTATGGTGGAGTGCAGACAATTGATGGATAATCAATAAGTAATCGATGAATTAGATATCGATTGATTCCGATAATTGATAGGTAATTCAGTGTCATAAAAATCTTGAGTATTGATTAGTCATTGATTAGCTGCAGTTTATCGATTGCAGCTACCCATTACTAAAATTTATCAATTATTTAATCAATCGATGAATTGATGATGTCCAATCAAAGCTTATCAAGGTATTAAAAAAATCCTACAGTAAGTATTGGTACCCATATATTATCATAATCAACTGATATCTAATCCCCATCTAATCTGACGGTTACTTGGTCAATCAATCTGTCAATTGCAACCGCCTGGTCTGAATTATTGCGACACAAAAACAATGCCTGATTCAAACGTGTTTGCAGTTTTTTGAATTTTCTTCTATATTGACCTTGTTTGTGGCAGGCAGGCAGTTGCACTGGATACAATCGATAGCTTTTTGCAAACGATGGCTTGGATATCAATTGTTTCCGATAATCGATAGGTATATAATCCAGTGACACAAAAATCCTGAGTATCAATTACTGTAGTCATTGATTAGCTACACTTTATTGATAACCTATTGATTACTTATCGATGTAATTGATCAATAAATTGATGTACAATCAATGGAACAATACAAATCAAGGTTGTCTTAAAAATCCTGAGTATAAATTATCTATTCGTTTATCGGAAACAATCGATATTCAAGCCATCAATTACTTATCGATTGCAAAAAGCTATTGATTGTGTTGATTGTGAGTGCGATCGCCTGGAATATCTGACTGAGCAGTTGCGCAGCTGAGCGTAAGTACGACACGACCCACGGTGGTGCGGCCCCAATATGTGCCCAATATTTTTGGGCCTTGCGCTGAATTTAAAATTGAAAAGGCCCCAAGCATTCCATGGCCCGTGCAATCTCAGGCCACGTTCAGTCTATTCAGTCCAGGTCCAGCTTGGTATGGTATGGCCCGAACATTTTCTAGCCTTACACTGAATTAAAAATTGGAAAGCCACGCACGTTCGGGTCAGCTTTCGGGAACGAAGCTGACATGTTATTTCAAGACTAATTGTTTTTGGGGCTGCTTAAAGAGTTTTATTTTGAAGCCTGAACATGGTCCGAACAGGCCCAAAACTATTTGGGTCACACCGTGGGTCATCATGTATGAGTTCAAATATTGAAAATACATCGCATCAGCACAAAAACATCAAAACAATGCAATGACAATGGTTTTTAGCTAGTATCAGTAGACATCAAAAACGATATACCTGATATAATTTTGGAAGATCTTGAAATATAACTCCCATTCCAACTGAAGTGTTTTATTTTTTCATTCATTGCCTTTTCAACCAAAAAAATCAAAACCAAGCACATCCTTTCTCAGTTTACTATAGAAACAAATGCACAAATCTTTTGTTGGTGCATGAGGACAGTACACAGAAAAAGTAACACTATCCTCCATTAACAGACACTAATCCATAAAACACGTAACACTCTGATCTGACCTCTGCTTTTCTGCTCTGCCATCCATGCATCCATCTTGTTTTTCCAGATCCAGGGAAAAAGCAAACAGGAATATTCTAATTGTCATCGATGATCCTGACGTTGTGTAATTTGCGGACTGAATTTTTTCTCGAACAAGAGAGCGGGTCTGCAAAAACTCAACGTCGGGGTTGTCGATGAGAACTAAAATTAACCTTGAAACGCCTACACGCCCTGAACTCACGCCCAGTTAGTGCGGGCGAAAATTATTCGCCACCACAGGGAGTTTAAAACCGATTGAAATACTTTCGCTACGGCGAAATTAAAAAAAACATACTAGACTTTCTTCAGATTTGACAGAATTTCGTTTTTCTTCATCTCGAAGGTTGGATATCTCTTCTAGTTGTTCCTTGCGTAGACTGGTTGCTTCCAAAACCTATTGTGAAATCAAATAATGATGATGGAGGGTTAATTTATTGAAAGTAAAAAACCTGTTCCAAGATCGTATACGGTTTGCATACATTACTACACCAAGCTCCCTAGGAACTAACCTGTGATTTAAGCGACTTGATTTGTTCTTGTAATTCGTTCACTAATTGTTTGCTCGAAGAAACTTTCTCTTTGTATTTCGTTTCCAGGGTAACAATGACGTCATCTTTTTCAGTATTATGTAGGTGCTAGAATAAAGAATGAGCTTTTTTCAAGATAAGCAATAATTCTGAAGATGCACAAAACAATTGTGAACCTCCTTTCTCAAAAAGTCCCGGGCCCCCTCCCATCGGGTAATGTATCGATTAACAAATAGCTCACGAATAATTTTAATCATATTTCTTTTGATCAGAGATCTTTACCAAGTAAACACGAGACGTTGTTTTGACGTTAAAAGAGGTACTTACTACTGGGTAGGTAATCTTAAAATGACGTAAACAAATAAAAACTGACCATCTCTTTGGAATGTGTTTCGATGAGCGTCTTCTTCTCCACTTCCCATTGTTCTCTAGCCTCTGATTGTTCTGCTTCGTAAGTTTGCTTTAAGTCTAATATCTGTATACAAAAACAACGGTGGCTGAGTATAAATGTTTTTTTAATAGAACACTATAATTACCAAGCTTTTGGAAGATCTTTATTTTTCTGCACCCAAAATCTTTTTAATTTTCTCTTAAATTTACTGAAGAAAAAGCCATTTTAGCTCTTTTCAAGTAACTCTCCTCAGAAGGGGTTAAAATTTCATCTCAGGCCAACCCTAAAAGAAAGTTGGCTTCTGCGTTACCGGCCGGGTGAGAATTTAGTTTAGGTCACCCGGCCGCAAAAGATTAATGAACTTTAGACTGAATGTGAGAATTTCTGAAATTTTGAAAAGGCAAACAAACAAACATTTAGTTTTTGAATTGAAACACATCATCACATTCTAGAAAGAATCTTAAAAATAATATTTTCCGGCCTCCCGCATCAGTTTATTTTTCGTCAACCGGAAACGCGGAAACGAAGAACTTTTTGGCTGTTGAGGCCTTCCAAATAAGAACACAACACGTCTTTTTAACGTTGTTTCAACGTCTTTACAATGTTTTAACGTTGAAAAGAGGTCGAAACAACATCATCGCAATTAAATATATTAAATTTATGCCTTAACAATAGGCTGTTCTAGCAGAAAGAATGGACAGGGGTGGCAGAAGATGTAATTGGCTCATGTCCGGAGGTTAAATTTGTGGTGTTCCGGGGACATTTTTAGTTTCCTAGGGGTAAAAGAAGGGGGTAGAAATTGCACTAAATTCCGAACTTGCAAGTTTAAAGTCAAGCGATGAAAAATTAATTTCTACGTGTAGGGAAAAAAACGTGCGAACGTGTGAACTAACCTCTTTTTCATGATCTTTCTTCAGGCGTGTATGGCGATCGTTGAAAAACATCTTTTGTTCATCTATCTTGTCTCGTGCACTTTTTAACGATGATTGTAATTTCTCGAGCTAAAAAATCATGGGTGAAAATGCGTTATGTTTTTAAAGTTCCTCATAAATGAACAATTGTTTGAATACCAGAAACATACCTTCGCGGAAGAAACTTTCGCAGGATTTAAGTTAGCAGTTTCTGGTGTCGAAGTTTAAAACATGGATTGTAAAGATTTTCCCCTTAGAATTGAAAATTCAGAGTAAATTTAAATTTAGCCCATCTAGGTTCTAAAAATCCCACCAGCCACGAAAGCAAATTTGGCGATAATTTTCTTAACGAAACATTAAAAAAGCCGGATATGTTTACCAACAGTTTTATTGTTAAAAATTCAAAAATAGTTCTAAAAAAACAGCGAAACGCGAGAAAAATGGGCTTGTCCAAATCCGTACCCCCATTATTGAGGATATAAGGTATCTAGGGTGTTTGAAATTTTCAATATCCTAGGATATCCAAGGGGTAAGAATTTGAAGACCAAGGATATCCAGGGGGAGGGGATATCCTAGAATATGCAAAGAGGCTGGTATTAAGAAAAACGGGCATCCTCAACAGGAGGGAGGTACGACTTTTTTTGTTTGTTGGAAAACCCCATGTGCAAGAAATCCAAACCTTTGCAGTGAGTTCCTCAAAAATTAGGTTCGAATTTTCCTCAGCTTTGACACGAAATTGCTCGATCATTTGTTCACTAGTCTCTGTATGTTCATTCAGTTTAGCCTCTAGTTTGACGATTCTCGAATCTTTCTCTCGATTTGAATATTCGTAACGACTAACTTTGCTTTGGAAATCCAATTCTCTCTTCTCCAAGTCCGTTTCCAACGTTCGTAGCTTGAAGAAAGGGAAAAGGTGTGATACTCAAGACAAGGCTAATCCAAGAGAATTCTACATACCTTGTTAATCTGGTGTTACTACAGTCAGAACGAATTTCAGAAGAAAAATTCTCGCACCGGTAAGCCATTTTGAAATGAAAAATTCCGGATGACAGGTATACAATTGGGGTAAAAAATATGCGAAATAGCGTAGTTCATGATATCCATTTATACGTAAAAGTGGGATATGCTTGCTGCTACTTAAAAATTCAAATTTTTGTGGCGAACATTGGGCTTTAAGGGATGCACCCATAGAAAAGATTACGTAATTGATATAATCGATAAGTTTTTTCCAATAATACTTCCAGAATCATTCAAACCTGTTTTTCATTGACAATTTTCATTTCCATCAATTCTTGCTGATGGTCTGTATTCTTCTCCTACAAGTCAAAAGGAAGAAAAAAAGCCTACTGAAGGTATGCAACTGATATTTTTGAGACTTTTAAGCGATCTTTCACATATTTTAACAGAGTTCACAACAGCAATATCAAGGCTACATATCAGTAACCTTTTGTGGTAGCAGTTATAATCTGGGACCACCGGGACATGTACCAGAAATGCAGGGCTTTTTTCCTTGCGCAGCAAATAAGTGAAAAGTTTAGATAGTTCTTGGTCAAGTACTAGCTGGGTGAACACAACCTGTACAAGACATGCAGGGCTTTCATTTCCTAACGAAGTGAATATCTAAAAAGTTCAGTCGGTGGTCAAGTAAGGGCTGGAATGAACACATTCCATGGCTTTTTTCTTACCTAGCAAACAACTAAAAAGTTTATTCGCGGTACTGGCTAGAGGCTTATGGACGAAACAGGAGGGGAATGAGATTGAGTAAAAAATGATATGAAATGATGTGAAACAAAGGGCGCTATAATAAATCTTTTCATTATAGATACAGATCTAGCTAGTAATGTGTCTCGGTCGGTTTTTCGATATGTCCGATTAAAGACTATCTTATCAGACAAAACTTAGTCGGACAAAAGTGACTAAATGTTGTTGTCCGATAAAAAGGTACCTTAAGGGAAGAAATTTTCGCGGCATATATTTTTCGCGGAATTTAATTTTTCCTGGTTTTGGTCTTTTTAGGGCTAAATAGGGCTTTTTGTGGACAAAAATCCCCTCAACCGCGAAATTAAATTCATTCCCGCAAAAATTTCTTCCCTTAAGGTAGGCCTCAATGAGTTATCTTCTTTTACCAGAGATTCTCTTTTATGCTTCATTTCCATCTCCTGTATTTGTTGACGGTATTCAGTGATTCGACATTCCAATTCTCTCACCAGCGATGTTGTCTGAAAATATTGTTGAATAGCAAGTTTAAAACACTATTGGGTCTGTTTGAAAAATGCTCTATGTAGAAACCAGGACAGTATCACTTATTTACTTTTTGTTTCTTTAGTATCATCCTGGTTTCTACGCATTGATTATCCTTTTGTAACAAACTTCAGTGTCGGACTGAAAAACAATTTTTTCAAACAGATATTGGGGTATCACAGCTCTGCAAAAACCCTTATCGGTAGAAATTTTGACGGGTAATAAATTTGGCAGTTTTTGGCAGTTTAGGTCGGTAGGGTACCAAAATAATACAAACGAAACTCGTACAATCACAATGACTGTTTGTTCAGACTTTGCATTTTTTTGAAACTTAATTGCTTTGTCAGGGTAATTTGAAGGGATATGCATAATTATAATCCTTTTTAAACTATAAAAACCTACCAGTCAATGGTCTTTTAAAGATACAATCAAGTAAATTGCAAACCTTTTGTATAGAAATTTCACGTTCTTTTTTCATCTCGTTAATACTTTCTTCAGATTTGGAACGAATTTCTGCCAGAAGTGTTTCATATTCCTTGACTACGTCCAATTTTGACGTCTCAAGATCTCGGTATCTAAGATGAAAATTGAATAGTAAAAGGTTCATTGCCAGCTAATATTTTGAAGTATGGCAGGCGCATGCGCATTATGGTGAAAAACTCAGAGGGGTCTATACAAATCAGGAGAAAATCCAGGGAAAAATGACTTCCTAAGGGGGGGGGGGGTACGGATTGTTCCTGGAAATCTTGAAAAGCCCAATTGCAATTTTGTGTCAGTGTCAGACAGTGTCGGACAGAACACTAACAGAACAGACATAATACTAGACAGACAGACAGACCCTAGTAAAGAAAAAGACTGCATTACATTCATTCGAATCGATTATACTCGAATCACTAGCGGTCGCGGTGTTTTAACCTCACTGGTTTAACTTCACTACACCTTTCCCGATTTGTTGGTATTTCTAATCACATCGAAATTTATATACATATGATTGCACTATAGATACGAATGAATCCTGAAAGAAAGCTCTTTTCTATCACTTTATATGGTCACTTTTGTTCACGGGCAAATGTCTTATAAAAATCGAAACACACGGGGCCTCGTTTTCATTTAATTCTTTTGTTTAAAAAGAAAGTTTAATTTAAAATAACTCGAAAACCGGATGAGCTTTTTAGATAATTCCTTTTACTTTAAAAGAAGAAACTTTCGCGTTTTTCGCACGTTTTGGTCAAATTCGCGAAAGTTTATTCCGGTGAAATTCTTTTTTTTTCAAATTTCGCGAACATTTATTATCACGATACTTAGGTTGTAAAATAAACATGAAAATTTAAACGTCAAAATGTTATTAATGAATATCGATGAAAGCTGAAATCTAAATATTTCACATTGTGCCTATTAAAATGTAGTTTACTTGAATGAAGAAGGAACCATTCGCGAAAGTTAATTCTCGCGAAGTTTTCTTAGACGTCTAATTCGCGAAAGTTTATTCTCGTGAAATTTTCTTAGACGTCTAATTCGCGAAAGTTTTTTCCCGCGAAACGCAAATGTATATCTTAAGGCCCAATTGTAAATTCTAGAAGATCTGGATTTTTTTAAATAGAAATATTTCACACGCGCTTCGCCATGCTTTGAAAAAATCTCAAACTAGAAATTGCGAATGGGAACAGAACTCTACGGAAACAAATTTTATAGATATCGGGTCTGTGAAGGAAAAAATAAAAAAAGTTGCTAATCTTTGACCCTACAACTAATGGGTTTCGTACAAGATAATTAGAAAGTTTCGATCGATTAGAAAATTTTAGATTTTGAAATTCAAAGTGAATTTTTTTTTACTTGGATAGAGGCTTAAATTTCAATTCCAGGTAAAATTAAATTTCATATCTGTGCTTTCTCGTGATCAAGTGGTAAAGTAACGAACAATGCTCTCCACTTTTTTGCAAAAAAATTGTTTTTTGGCAAATCAAAAGAAAAAGCAAGCGTCTATAGCATATATTTAGCGTATATATTTAAGCAGTGGCAAAACCACTGGTCGCCTCCCCACAGAGAAAATCAATTGTTTTATTATTATTACCAGATTATTGCGACCCTAGTAGCCTTGTTATTTAAAGGGTCGTCAACAATAGCTAATGATGTGAGCAGGTCTATGAAGATATTTTTTAAGGAGGAAAATAATACCTGTAGTAAATAGGTCCATCTCACCCCCGGTATTGAAAGTCGTGGCTTTGCGTCTGATAAGACGGGTGAAATACCAAATAAGATGGCTGCACATTCAAAATTAAGAGTCAAGGCACGGACCCTGTTTGGAAAAGATAACTTTTCACTCTCTGCATCTTTTTAAGAGCTTTATTTTGTGAATTATATCAATGTTTCAGATATATATAAAAAACGAAAATAGAATAAAATGTGAGAAATGACATTACTGAAAATGTCTACTGCGTTTACTCTCTGAAAGTTTTGAGATTTGAATTAACCCAGCAAAAACACGTTTACTTGTTCCAGCTTTCCTCAAGTTGAAACAAAACCCAACAACACGTCTAATAAAGCAAATTTGCACACCTGGAAATGCTGACTCAAAGTCAACTTAGAGAAGAAAAACCATTGCCGTCGAGTCTCCACCAAAAACAACAATAATTTCGCTTGTCGTGTCTGGTCTTACATCTGATAAAACTTCAACTGGATATTGATTTTTCTATCCTAGAGGTCAGCTCATAAAAGGTAAAGAATTTCCGAAGGGATGTAACAAAAATCTAAGAGGTCATCTTTTTTCCTGGATATATCTGAGGGGATAGCTTTGGAAGGTGTTTATTACCTCATCAGGTGTATTACGTACTAGAGTATTACCTCACATTTATCGTTCGTTAGTGTACTCTCTGTACAGATTGTCTGTTTTGTCCTAAATTTCCCGTGAAGTAGACCGTGCGGAGGGAGAGGTGTAGAAAATTCATTTTTCTGCAGCCGCCTCAATTCCGCCCACTTGCTTACGCTTAGTTTGAAAAATCTCAAACTATAAATTACAAATAGGAAAAGAAGAAATTTCCTCGAAAAAGAACCTCCCTAAAGGAAATGAACGTTTGAACTTTCCGTAGATATGGGGTCAGTGTATAGACAACAACAGATGATGCATCATCTTTTTTCCAAAGGGTAATCGCTCGAAAATTGGTGTATGAAATTTTTTGATTTTTTTTTTAATCATTTATTTCCCAGAGTGTACGAGATTACGTACGTGATTTACCCTTTGAATTTTTTTCAGGAGAAACATATTCCCAAAGAAATTCACTTCTTAAACCCTTGAACCTAGGATTATTGAAAATTTCAAACCCTTCCCCTGGATACCCCCTTGTTTTCAAATTCTTAGCCCCTGGATATCCTACATCATCATGAACATAGTCCATGAGCTGGGGGTCAAACCATTTTAAGTTCTAAGGAAGTGTGTAAAAAATGCTGACTCAGCAAAAAAATGCTATTTTGGAACAACTTTAAATTCCAATATCTCAAGAACTAGACATCAAAACCTAACAAACCATACCATTTTCTAATAGCACTCATTCAGGGCTATTCAGCAGCATTATTGGAATTTCGCTAAAATATTTTGAAAAAGTGCTGACGTCAGGACTAAAATGCCCAAAATGAGGATTTTTGAGTCTAAAAAAGGGCCATAAATCGAGTCCAGGTGGTCAAAACTTAACAAATGACCACATTTTTTTCATCAGTGCATCGAGCTGAATCTGATGGTAACATCAGAATTCTGATTTACAGACTTTTAAAATTCGAATTGTAAAGGGGGGACCCTTGATAACTTTATTTGGGCCTTTTAAGCCCAAATTTGGCCCATTCCATACGATTTGACCTTGCTAACATGGAAATTCCTATTCTACATAGAATTTGGGAACTTTTGATATATAACATGTCTGGTGGGCTCATTGAGCCCAAAACCTCAAAATTAGGAGCAAAGAATGTACACAAAACAAACTAAAATGCGTGCTGATTGGTTGCTTTATTGCCGGAGAATATCGAGGTTACGCAAGAAGCTATTTAGGACATTGGACGCGCCTGTGGCGGCCTGTACATAGATTTTCGTTTACAAGGTTGCTTAGACGAATTATATACAGGCCGCCATGGACGCGTCTAACGTTTGAAATAGCCTCTTGCTTAACCTCAATATTATGAAAATGTTGTGACTAGACATCATGTAAAAACTGTCGAAAAACCTGAAGATTAAATGAGCAAACGAATCATAAAAAGGTCTATAACAAGAGAAACAATTTAAAACCTGTATCAACTCGTTGGTATTCTCCAATACATTTTGTTCCACTTGCTACTGATACAACTTCAATATCTAGAAAAATTCAAAAAGTAAAAAGAGGTGTACGTCAAATTAGAATTTCCAACCCACGTGAAATTCATTCTTCCCTGATGCTTAACTTGATCCTCGTAAATCAAATTCGTTAATTAGGGCTCTTTCAAGGTTATAAATAAAAATACCAACTGAAATTTTAATTGGCTAGCCATGGAATAATGACAAAACTTATCGTAGACAGTTGAGCCATTTTCTTGCCCAGGGGCCACTGGAAAAGAAATGTTTGGAATAAATTTTCAGTTTTGATGAATATGCATACCTTGATCGAATGTTTTGACAAAGCAAGCAATATTAGTCCATTCGTTTTTAGAAAGCACCTTCCTCTTTTGCTTACATACTTTCGAATATAATTCATAACATTTATCAACTATTCGCTCTGCATTCGTTTCAACATTGTTTTTCATTTTGATTCAAATTATTTTCTAAAAGGAAAAACGAAGATTTTAATAGCTTGATATAAGTGATCATGGTAAAAAAATAATACTAAAGGATTTGTTACATTTAACCCTTGGAATGCTAGGGGGACCATATTTTGATCCCCAAAAGTTATTATACATTTAGAGTGAGTGATTCAGATTTGTTAGATTTGTGTTAGACATTTCAGGTTTCACGCTTGTTGTAATATTGAGGTTCCCAACAAAGACATTGAGGAATGGGCAACTAGCTAATTTATTTGACATTTTACTTGTGAAGAAATGAATTAAAGAGGTTACTGCAGTTTCCAATTTCCATTCAAAATGGAATGTTGGAAAATTGAGGTGATAAAAGATTTACACATGTATTTGACACAGTTTGACTATCTCCTAAAATTTGGTAAACTCAATTTAACCACAAATTAATGACTATTAATACTCTATCACTTGATGAAGTCTGCCACTACATAAAATAACAAAAAACGAGTGAAAGTTTTCGCCATTTTTTTTATCTATAAAAATGCAATTTCATTGCATCAGTCATTATTTTGTAATAAATTAACTCTAAAATGATTAATAAAAAAATTTACAAAATAATTATCATTACAAAATAAAAACAAAACAAAAATATATACAAGAGGAGAATAAAAAAAGTGCTGGAAATTCAAGTTGTAAGAAGACTATGAGGATGTCTATGGCAATTAGACATTTGGATTGATGCAGTGCCAGAAGAACTTTACATTTATGACGAAAAATCTTAATAATTCTTCTGAGAGACGTGTTTTTACTTTCGAAAATAAAATCATTTTTTTAATAGAACTTTGAAATCAAGAAGTAGCTTCTAGTTGCATGTCTTTTATCAACACATTATTATCAATGCCAACTTTGTTTTCCTCTGTTTCTTCTTCTTCAGTGATGTCAGATTGGAATCCATTGATGTCTTCATGTGTTAGTTGTACAGGCTTATCAAAATCAATACTAAAACCATCGATTTGATTTTTAGGTATTGTCCTATCGAGATCCAAAATTTCTTGCGACCTTGATTCGAATTGTTCACCTAAATGATCCCAAAATTTCCTTAAAAGACAAGATTAAAAAAAACAATCGTTTGAAATCGAGTTGTGCTCTTGTGGATTAAAATATTGGATCAGGTTCGGTTATTGCGGTACCATTGGGGAAAAATATTCTTGTTTCAGTCACAAGTATAGGTTGCACCAACATTACATACCAGAGCACATTTCTTAAGTACACTTTGTATCCAAGACACAAGCATCCTTTGTATCCAAGACACAAGTATACTTTGTACCCAAGACACAAGTATACTTTGTACCCAAGACACAAGTATACTTTGTATCCAAGACACAAGTATACTTTGTACCCATGACACAAGTATACTTTGTACCCAAGACACAAGTATACTTTGTACCCAAGACACAAGTATACTTTGTATCCAAGACAC
>JAUJPO010044897.1:0-16867 GCA_032270745.1 Tiaropsis multicirrata
AAGAAAACCATGAAATCAAAATTTTTAGTGACTTTCACTTTCCATTTTATTTTTATTTCACTTTTCTAAAAATATGGGTCGGTCGGGCCTGTAAAACAACTAATTAAATTGGTCTCGCCTAATGGGAATTTGCTTTTAACATTTCTTTCAGGTTTAAACAGGTTTAAAAAGCCCATTTTTCTCTAAATTTTTCAAAAGCCGTGGATGGGAGGGATTTAAAAACCACTAAATATGTTGTCAGTGATTCTACTTTTCGATAAATAATAAGATACTCATGGGAATTTTTTGAAATGTATTATAGAGATTACTATCAATTCCAGTTAGGGTTAGGTCTGCAAGTGGAAGAGAATACGCTAGTAATTGCAACCCAGGCCGCTGCAAAATGCCAAATTTAAGAGTTATTTATAATACGGCAAATAATAACACTCTGGAGTATATATATATATAGGGGGTAAACAGTAAATGCAAGTGAATCAGTGGTGGGCAGAGTCGCAATTGCTAGGAGCCAACCTCCTAGCAATCGCTTACCCTTGTATTTCCTTTTACTCACAGCCCTAACCCTAACTGGAATTAAACATTTCAAAAATTTCTTGTGAGTATATATTATTTATTGGAAAGTAGCTAAACAGTGTCGCCACCTTTTTATTTTCCCCGTGAGACCATTTAGAGGAAGAGACGAGAAACACTGGATGCATGCAGGTTTCAAGCATCAATTGAAAAAGTTTATTAATTGACATCCATTTTATTTAGGATGTAATCTTATTTGTATTATGAAGACCAGATAAAAGGTACCGAATAGTTTGTTAAACTTTACATACATTTTTTCATGTATTCACGGTATTTTTTTAAGAAGTTGCTCTAACTGTCCCCTTCAGTCATTGTGTTTATTGCCATCTTTTGAAAACCTGAATGAAACAGCAAATATAAATTAAGAAAATAAGAAAATTGGACTAGTATTGAAATAGTATTGAAATAGTATTGAAATAGTATCCATTTTCCAGTTTTTCTTTCCTCCCACTATTAACAAAACACCTGCCACACATGTAATTAACTCCTTGGGCAGGCCGCCTGAAAGGAAGAAAATGGCTGCTTCGCTGCGTTAAAGAGTGTAAAAAAGGGTTATTTAGAAAATTATTTATTTATTCAACTATCAAACTTACCGAACTTTTTAATCAGCTGACAAAGTTTGATTAAAAAAACAGTTTGAGACAGGTTGGGATATTGTATAAAATTTTTACAGAGTGTGTGCTAATCAAACCTAATCGAACTCTCACAATTTTCTGTTGAAATGGAAAAAAAGTTTACTTAGTTTGCGCAATTGAATTCTTGTTTGAGAAAGTTTGATTGGTTCAATAATTGAACTGCCGGGTCTGCTAGAAGATTTTTTATGTATTTTTACTTGTGAGTTCAAATTTGTGACAATTTTTACTATCGATCGACTCTACTTTTCTACCCGAAAATGACACAAACCCAAGTTATTTGTAATCTAGGCCTTAATTTAAAACAATATTGCAAAATAGGCGAGGAAGTATAATGTAGAAGCAAAAACAGCTTCTCCTCTAAAAAGAAGTCTGTTCCTGAGGATCCAATTTCGCCATCTTTACTGAGACGCAGCAACTCTATCAAAATTGATAGAAATAAAAAGTTACTGGATATAGGGGTAGTCAGGATTAGGCAACCTCACAATATTGTTGTTTGTGTTGTTTGACTGACTCTAAAAAATCATTAAAAAGTCAAAAATAAGCATCGCCTTTAACTAGTTTAAAATTTTCAGTCCAAACACTCCATCAAAAACTCAAAAACAGTGTCTGTTGCTTATTGTTCTACAGATGGCACAAAATTTTTATCCAATCACAACACTGCTCAACAAAGGGTGAATTTTGGCTAGTTTCTTTTTTCCACAGGTGGATTTTTTCTGCAACAAGTAATTTATGATATGGATGTGGGTGTGTGTTTGACCATGCAGTGAAAAATCCAAACAAATAGTTAGTGTCTAAAAATTGTATCCAATATTAGAAGTAACAAATTCCCAACTAAAAAATAAGTTTTATTTTGAACTGAATTTTACATGAAAAACAGTTTGTTTATGGTTTTATTTCTCTAGCAAATTACATCAATAATGGCTGACTCAGAAGCAAAGGAGGTCCAAGAAGATCAACAAAATAGTACTGAAGATTCTGCAGAACAAGAAAAAGAAGTTCCACAACAGACTGAATCTGAACCTCTCGAAGAAGACATGGGTGAATTTGATTTGGTCGGACTTTCCCCTGAAAGTGAAAAAAACAAAACAAACAATTCTCATCATGATGATCTGGAAGAAACCAAAACAAATCTTGCCAATGAGTTGAATGAATCAGAAAACAATGATGATTCTGATGATGAAGAAAAAACTAATCGGCGTAGAAGAAGTGCAGATGTAAGAATTTTTTACAACTGATTATATTATTAGCACTATAAAATGTTCACTAGAATTAGACTAGAATTTGCTTATCAATGTGTATTTTATAAACAGGTCTAGGTCTGTCTGTTTTTTTTCCAACTTTAGGCCTTTTTGTTCCAAGAAAGAAAAATAATTAAAAAGGCAGGCTCATCAATGTGTCACTTGTATGTATTGCCCTTTTTTTCTTTTTAGAATGAAAATGAGGATGATGAAACAGTTAGAAATGAAGATGATGAAACAGTTAAAAATGAAGAAGAACGTCAAAATTACAGTCAAGAAGAATCAGAGGGAGAATCTGATCATCATAGTGTATCTGACGACGATGATGAAGGCGAGGAAGATGATGAGGAAGATGATGAGGAAGATGATGAGGAAGATGATAAGGATGGAAGTGAAGACAGTGCAAGTCAACACTCTGGTGACGCTGATGAAGGTGAACAACAGGTAGGCCCTTTAAATTAAAAATAAAATTGTGATGAATATGATAATACAATCCATCCCTCGTCTTAAAAGGCTTGCTTTGGTCTTTAGAAAGACTTTACGTATAAAATTTTGCTCTTGCTAAACTTGCGTGTAACCTAGTTTACTAAATTGCAGAAAATCATAATAAACATTCTATAAAGTGTTGTAAGACTAACCTCATTGTGAACCTTTTTTATTTAAGTTCACAGAAAATTATGAAAGATTATTTTTATTTGTAACTTAGGATGAAAAGTTAGAGGAAGAAATGAAAAGTCCAACTTTTGTTCCTCGAAGAACTGGTTTCTGGGACCACGATGATCGATTTGGTGACATTTCAGTACAAGAATCTCGGTAGATATTAATTTACTCTTTTAGGTTATTAGGCAAACAAATTTAATATTACTATTATTGTTCTAGAGGCAAGATATAAATGGGTTGGTCGGCCATCCAGTCGGTAAAATAAAAATGATTTTGTTCATAATTCAGGGTCGGGAAGGGACTCAAAATCATTCCAAGCATTTATCTATAATCTATAATAAATATTTTTCTCTTTGGGTTTTTTATTTTAATGAGTTTTTTTAAATAGTTCCTTAACTGTTTACAAATCCTAGTTTTTATGGTAACAGGGAAAAATTTGATGTTATTATTTTTTTCATTTTTAGTAAAAACAGGGTTGGGTGTGCCTGTAGAACTACTTGTAAATTAAATTTGTCTCACTTTATCATTTGAAGTCATCATTACACAACAACTAGCATTGTTTATTATAGTTTTGTTTATTTATAAAATCTTGACCTCACCTTTGTTTTGAAATTTGTGCTTTAAAAATTAACAGTGAAAATATTTTCTAACAAATTTTCCAGGGAACCTCCGCAACAATCAAAAAAACTATGGGATAAAAGTGAAGTGGACAGCTGGCAACACGACATGTATAATGAGGGTGAACAAGGCCCTAAGGAGGAATGGGAAGTCAAGGTACAAAATATATATTTTTTAAGATAGATCATACCTTAATGGGATTAATTTTTGCGATTTTAATGCATTTTTGATTTGATGCCTTTTGCTGAAAACCCCCTAGGAAAATGAAAGAAATTGGGTTAGGCTATCCTCGCTATAAACTGGCTATGCCCTTTCAAGCTATTATAATCTTACCACAAAAAAAACCTATGAATTATTAACAAGCAAAAAAACGTCATCTTTTTTCCAGCAATCACAAAGAGAATACGAAGAAAGAGGAAAACGAGGTGGCGGCCGCGGTGGAAACAGAGGTGATCGAAGACTCGGTGATTTCATTCAAAATGGTGAAAATGGAGAGGGTGGAAGTAGGGGCGGTCGTGGTGGCTATCGAGAAGGCCGTGGTGGCTATCGGGAAGGCCGTGGTGGCGGTCGTGAGGGTCGTGGTGGCAGTCGTCAAAACCGTGGAGATCGTCAGAATTATGATCAAAGTGAGAACAGAGAGAAAAAATCGCAAGACGTCCGTATGGGCAACAAAGAAGAATGGCCTTCACTCAACCAGCGTAAAACTGACACCCAAAAAGGTGGTAGTCCAAACAAACAAAACAGTCCTAAGAAAAATCAAAATAATCAAGATGAGGACTGGGGTGGATCAAAAAGTAATGAAGATTGGGGCGGCAATAAAGTTGATAGATTCGACCGAAACAAAGATCAAGGTTATCCTTACAAAGAAAACTCGAACAACAGAAGAGACAATAGAAGAGATCAAAAACAAAATAGTGAATATGATGATAGAAATAGAAACGATGGTGGTGATCGAAGGAACAATAGACACGAAAACAATAGAAATAATAGGCGTGATGATTTTGGCAACAGCCAAAACAAACGAGACAATTACGATCAAAGTCCAAACAAAAGAGGTGATAACAATAATAGCCCAAACAAGAGAGGCGATTACGGTAATAGTCCACCAAACCGACGCGATGAATCAGGTGATGTTCGCAATAGCCAGCGAAAAGATAGAAGGAGAGGAAACAATGATGCCGGAGATGATGACCAATGGCAACCTCTTCAACGGTCTGATGAATATCCTAAACGCTCTGAATCGTAAGTGAAAGTAGTACTAAAAGTGTTGAAAGATACATATAGTGAGAAAGATTTTTGGAGGTTGACAGGGGAAAGCTATTTTCAGTTTTCTTTTACAGAGCAAACGGAAAAAAATGAGATCTTTCTTTTTTAAATAATCTGATTATTCAGCTCTTTTCAATCAAGTACAAATCGCACGACAGTAACATCTTCTAACAGTTGATTCCTTAAAATAATTGTCAATTAAATCAAGGATGATTTTCGAATTTATTGCAAAGAACTTTTTCTTTTCCACGTCTAGCAAACCGAAGGGCAAAGGGCGTGGCCGAGGAAGAGGCCGAAACGATGGTGATCAACAGCAAGACCAACAACAAGTGGGTCGAAACGTTGACAATGACAGTGAGAAGAGTAACCGTGAAAAACGCATTGATTCCTTACCACCGCGTCTCCGTGATAAAGCCAGAGAGAAGATGCAACAACAGGAACAGACAAAAGGTGGTAGTAAACAACATAATTATAATGATAGCCAGGATCAATACGAGGATGACGTAGATCAATATGAAGGTATACATCATCCACTTGTTTCGTCATAGTTTCTAAAGGGGTTTGAAACCCCCTCCTTACCTTACCTGGATCTCAGTTTTAAGTCGGGTACGATGTAGCACCTCAAATTAAGATAATTGGATCAATTTTGCTTTTTCAGATCACCAACAAGATAGCCGACCAGTTGATGATTCAGGTAGTTTTTTCTTTTCATTAATGTTGGAACAAAAAGCTGTGCAAAAAATAATTTTAAGATTACCTATTTTAAATATTTTTCTGATTTTCCTGTCATTACGTTTAGTCTACCAGGTTTTAGTCTACCATACTACCCTGTAGGAATGTGCGCTATTTGGAGCATACCTTATTGGACAAAACAATGTCGGACTAATTTTTCGTCGGACTAAATTATTCGTTAGACATAATTCTCATCACCCACAAATATTTTCGAAACTTTTGTCCAAAAAAACGCAAATTAAAAAAACTGTTTTTTTTTGGATTTTCTTTTCGTCGGACAAAATTTTCGTAACCTCAAAATTTTTTTGTCCGACATTTTTTTGTCCGATAAGGTAGGCTGTATAGACCCGTTCGTTTTCGTCATTCATTATCGAGGTTATGCAGAGGCTATTTAGGGCGTTAGACGCGTGGCGGCCTGTACATAAATTGTCCAAGCAAAACTTGTAAATGAAAATCTACGTACAGCAGGTCGCCACTTGTCTAACGTCCTAAATAGCTTTTTGCGTAACTTCACTATTGATCTTCAGGTCCTACCCTCAACTATCGTACGTTGAAATATTCATATACTGTATACTTTGTTTTTTTTAGTATCACGTGACAAGCCGAAGAGGTATTCGTCGCAACGACAGAAACCTGGTAGTTCCATGATGGATATCCCAACACAACTCAATGAACAAGCTTCAGAAGAAACCAGACAGTATCTCGAGCAACTTGGTAAGTTAAAAATGTCGATTTCTGTTAGTCTCTCGTTATGAGCATCTGAATATTAGTCGGCCAAGAGTTTAGTTTAGTCACTTTTGTTGTAGGTTAAGGTAAGTAAGTAAGTTTGCGACCCTGGATTTCTCCACTTACCATCGCTCTAATCCCTTTGTGCTGAGTGCCACGCAAGACAGCAGCGAGTACCAAGCAGGACGGCAGCGAGTACCAGTTTTTAAGTCTTTGGTCTGACCCGACTGGGGGTTGAACCCACAACCTTGCGAATGGGAGGCGAACACTCAAACCACTCGGCCACCGTCGCCAAGTAAATGTAAATCAGTACCGCCATTAAAATTTGATTTGTCAATAATAATAAACCAAACCTTGATTGGTTGAAGCAAAAAAGTTGACAATACCTCAAACATCTGGATACGAAACATAAATGCAATTGTATTGCCTTAGCTTTTCGTACAAAATTTACGTACTGTACTATTTATGTACTTTCTTTTCGTTATAGCGATGTTACAGCAAATGCAGATGTCACCTGGTAAATTCCCTTTATTCTTAGCTTATGTTGACAACTTTCAAAAGTTGTTTTTGTACTCTTAAGAAATGGATACTTTGTAAATGTTCGCTCAACGTGTCTATTTTGTTTATGTCAGTTATCATAGTGGACCACCCCCAGGATTTACTGGCATGGGGTTGGACGTTTTTCTATTGTTCCCAAAGAAATTGTTTATTTACTAAGGTTAGGAAAGATGTTTATTTACCCTATTATCTGCAGGAGAATTTATTGAAGAATAGCCTGGAATAGCTCGTAAGATTTACATCCTAACTCTTCCTTTTTCTTTTGACAGACAAGAACATCCGTGCGTTGGAACAGCAAATACTGCAATTACAATCACAACTGCAACAACAACTCAACATGAGAACCATCCAACAGCCTTTGATGCAACAACCCAACATGGGAATGCCAATGCCCAACCTCCCTTCACCCATGATCCCTGGTGCTGACCAACAAGGTATATAAATCTCTTCTAAAAACTTGTTTATGTATTTATTCTCAACTTTAGTTAAAATGCCAAAACGAGCAGCCTAAAGCTTTAGGGTAGCCTAATGGGCACAAACGTTGTCGAGTTTGGCTGAAACTCTGCATACCCGTTCCTTTGGCAAATACCTGGAGGTGTTTTTTAGACCTACCTGTGTATTTGCACTGAGTGAGTGGATCATAATCCGCCTTAGTCTCTTTACTTTTCTTTTGAAAGTATGGTTGATTTCGATTGATATTTCATCGGCTGGGTTATTTTCAAATTTTACGGTCTTTCACGACTATCTTCATCTTCTTAAAAATCAAACAGTTGAGTGGAAATACTCTCGGGGTTGATATCATAAAATACTTAGACAAAATCCTTTGGTTGTACAAAGTAAATTCAACTTTTTCATATTTCTGTTCAGTTTACGGTGCAGCCGATCCTTCCCTTTACAACATGGCGCAAACGGGTATGCTACCCAATACTGCTGATTTGCTTAACCCCCAAATCAACCCCATGATTTTGAATCAAATCTTGGCGGCTGCTCAAGCTCAACAAGGTGCCGCCCCTCCACCCACGGGTGGTCTTTATGTAGCTCAGCCTCAGCTGCAGCAGCAATCGCCGATCCAAGGACAGCAAGGAATGAACGAAGCAGAATCTAGACGTTCAAGACCAGCCGCTATTCCAATCAAACCACCACCAGGCTAGTGATCATGTTTTAATTTTCATATAAATATCATGATTATAGGTTATCGAGGCTATTGGGTAATGGAAAAGAATGTGCTTGGAGGTCGGATAGGTTATTAGTTTTACTCGGACATTTTACATTTTAAACTCCCGGACAGTAGTTTCAACCGGACACAAGAGTCGATTTGACCACATCCAAAACTTCCCCTGTCATCAAATGTACCCCATATTAAATGTATCTCTTTATTATGATTATAATGCTCATTTGATTTTTATTTCTTATCCAGGACTCTAAAAAGAAGACGTCGAGAATCAACTTGATACCTTGAGAATCAATCAACCTTTGGCAATCTTTGAAAAATGTAAATTATCTACTACAGAAATTGTGTTAAAATTCTTCGTACGGCCAACCAATTCATGCCGGTCAGTTAAAATCTTCATCTTGATAATACTCATATGCACACAAAGAAGGAGAAAAAATCGGAAAAAAAAGAAGAAAAATGTGAAAACACACAACAATGTATCCATCTCGTATCATAGTTTACAAAGTAGCATAAAAGTGAATAAATCGAACCAACATCTTAACGAACTGAAAATTGCATAAAACGCAATCAAAATGCACTCTTTTAACAATCTATAGGTTGTGTCGAGCAATTTCTTTGGAAGCTGTTGACAGTGGTGGATACAGAAGGTATTCAGAAATTTTGACGGAGGGTGTTGCTTTTACTCATATTGTATTTTTTGAGTACCTTCTGTATCCGCCTCTGGTTGCCGCCTCCGCCTATTATTGTAGGGTGTCGAACGGGTTGCTTAGACAATAATACCTTTTATGGGGAATATTGCAAATTAATTGACCACGTCAAACTCGTTGTTTTTAACAGAGTTTTATATTCCTGGAAAAAAGATTCAATTCTCTTCTTCTTCGCAGGCTTTATTAAAACCCAATCAATTTTAGTTCTAATCCAGGACTATTTCGAAGAGTTGAGTTTTTGGTCATATATATAATATTTTCCTTAGGCTGTTATTTTGAATTTTATTGTATGCATTCTTTTATGCTTTTTTTCATTTTCATTGCATTTTAAGTGTTTTAAAAGTTTTATTGCCGAAAATTTTCATCAAAGCAAAAATGATTAATAAATGCCTTAATACTTAGTGTCTATCTAGGATATAAATTATACAGGTAATTAACCTTTGGCTGCCCTAAAAGAAGAAAATTTGAGGTTATTTTTGCGTTTTCAGAAAGAGAAAGGAAAAATAGCACCGTTATAGGATAACAAATATTTGCATAAAAATTTCGCGGTTTCGTGGTTGACTGTTCAATCTGAAAAATACACTTAAACACAGCGAAATGCATTTTTTTCTCGTGGATGCCGCGGGAATTTGTATTTTCGCTTCAACCGCGAAATTTCCATGCAATAAAATAGATTTATTAGAAAATTTTATATAATTACAAAATCTTTTCTCAGTCTTTAAAATGTATTATAATAAACTATTTTATTAAAGCTTTAGTGTTTCAGTGGTTTTAGAAAGAAAGTTAAAGTAAGATAGTGTAACGTGTACCCTACAAATGTTTCAATTTTGTTTTATTTCCTCGACAACTGTACCTTTTTCCCTTACATAAAAGATATACGAATGGCTCTCATAGCCAAATTCGTGAAAATTTTACAAAGAATTGTCTCAAAATTTATTCTATGCTCGAATCGAATGTAGGAAAGTTAAAATCTATTTGGCCACTATATCTTAGTCCAATCGTTGAATTGCTTCGCAGATAAAAAAACAAAATTATTTACGATTGAGTAGGTCAGTCCTCCTGACCTATCTATACTATATCGCAATTAATCATTCATAGTACAGTATTTAAAATCATGTAATAAAATTTAACAATATATCCATTGTTTTTTATACCTATAATCAGATAATGTATTAAATGATGATAGTAATATCATCCATGGTAATATCAAGCGTGAAGAATTTGTCGATGACTGTCATCTCTCACCAATACTGAAGAGCAATTTAACATTTATTATTGAGTTTATTGTCCAAACAAAAACAACAGGGTCGCCGCAAAAAATACTTTCATCAATCTGCACAATCTAATGGTATCACTTTTTTCCTTGATTTGTGAAATAAAATTCATCAGAACTGCTTAAATCACTATCGGACAATTCTTTCTCGGACAGAAGATGTTCGTCACCATCTTTCTTTCGTTTTTTCAACATCATTAATTTCCGTGAAGAAGGAACCTTCACTTTCAGCGGAACACGGCAGCATCCGCATGCTTTGTATACTGCGGTAATAATCAGGAAGGTTGCTCCAAAGAACAACAACACTGTAACCACAACAGTCAAGATGAAATTTTTTGGAGATTCGGTAATTTTCTTCACAATTTTCTTCACCACTTTCTCATACCATTGCTCAGGGGGTCGCATCAATTTCTCAACAATGGAGATATTCCCTGAATGAGCACCAGGGGAAATACCCATTGAACGACACAAGATAGCGTAGACGTCTACATTCCCGATAGCAGGGATGACTGTATTCTCTTTAAAAGCTGGCCCCTGAGCTATAAACATAGCATGAGACGACTCATACTTTCCATCAAATCCCATCAAAGCTTTTTTGGAGTCCACAACACGATCTTTATAAATTCTCCAATGCTCTTTGGCGACCAAAGTGATGGGTGCACTCCTAGTCTTATGTTTATAATGAAAGTTTTGTGGAATTTCATTGGCTGCGAAAACGGTCATTTTTTTGTTTTTCTTCCACGTAAGAAGCAAAGCTTTTTCCACAGTTTTGTCGTGAGGAAAAATGCTCATGATAGGGCTTTTAGTCAACACCTCAAACTTGTTCTTGTATTTCGCGTTTCCGTCATTTTCAAGGAGATCACTTAAAAATATTTCCTGGTGCGCAACGATCTCGGTCGCTCCTGAATCGCCAGTCACAACAAAATTGACTTTGTCATCCATTTTCTTTGCCTTCAGCCAGTCCACCATATGTTGAATGAGCGAGTCAATCTTTTTCAACGCATTTTTGGTTTCATTGCTATGGATACCAGACGCTAACATTGATTTGTAAGGTTCCTCAAAATAAACTCCAATGAAAGATGGCGCGTTAGCTGTGGTGTTTGTTAGCCATTTCTTCACCATATTAACTCGTTGTTGAAAAGGCATTACTTTTTTCACAATCTCGTTATTTGCAATCAATTCTTTGAAAGGATCTCTAAGGGCCTTTCCGTAGCAAGTATAGTCCGGTTTCATTCCTTTCAAATCATGGCCGGGCCAGTAACACAATGCGCTGCTACCATTTTGAATTTGATTATGTAACCAAATAGGCTTAAGGTCTTCACTATACCATTTAGAAGAAGTCGTTTTTACGTCGAAATTTTCTCCTTTCTGATTCCGCATTTTGTTAGATAGGATGCCATGCTCATTTGGGTATCTGCCAGTCGACATTGTCATGAAGGAAGGTAGGCTTTCCGTCTGGAAAGCATTGATTTTATGCTTAGCCCATACTCCGTTACTTTTCATTTGTCCCAGAGATGGCATCGAGGCTAGTTTTTCAACATCCCATCGCAAGCTACTGAAGGCAAACATGATAGTTTTATGATGACACGTTTTTTCATGTTGATCAATTTTCGCAGCTTTGGACGAATGAAGGATTGGAACTAGCAATAAGAAAGTGATAAAAATCATTTCTTCTGCTTGTGTTCTCATTTTTAAATTTTTCTGCAACTGAAAATATAAAAAAACTAAAAACATTTCATTTATGAATAACTGCTTCTCAAGGAGAACACACACCCTCAAACCCAGGGCATATACATACCCCACTTATGATTTTGATGACGCATATTGACGTTGACATTTTACTCTTAAGGACCCTTTTGTTTCTTAAAAAATACGTGACCCCTGGAGCCAAGGGTGGGAAAACACATTCGCCGAAGAAATCACGAAAATAAATTAAACATAACTCAAACGCAAACAAAAATCATGAACTCTTCTCCATCCATCCTGCATACAACCATAACGAAAAAGTTTCTCACATCAAAACAAAGAATCCCATCATACACAAGACATCTTTTCAACGGTAAAATATTATTGTAAAGAGATTGAAACAACGTTGAAAAAATGTCTACTGGGATGGCAAACCAGACTAGCAAACCATATTACCATATAATTCATCAGCCAAATTGAGACCATGTCGTTCTTTAGTACAAAAGTCTCTAAAAATTGCTTGAATAAAAGAGAATTTTTGTCTCGATGCTTCGTTCTCCAAACTCGTTTAAGAGACTTTGCTACGGAAAACTTCATAAAAACGAAATCGGATGGTTCTCCACATCTAAAATTTGATACGATCAAAATTAATAAAATTCAGACATAAGTACTTTTGGCAAGTTTAAAAAATTATTATCAAATATTTTATGGACACAAAACAAAACGAAACCTATGAAAAGAAAGAAAAATATGAACCATCTGTATCGTATAGATGTCTCTACAAATGATTCCATGAAGCACAACAACTACTACAGCTTTACTTACTACCTATAAAATTATACTTTCAGGTTCGATTAGAGAAAAGCTTGCTGACACACAAAAAATTGAAATTCAATAATACGATAGCTAAATGGATTATAGCGTTATTAATTTATTGAAAGGTCTCCACATGCTTAAAATCAATTCAGTAAAGAAACCTATGTTTTATGTTAATTGATTTTTTCAAATGAAACTTTGATAATAAAATAAAATCATTAGAATTCATGACAAAGATACTGAAAAAAATGAATTGCCAACTTGGTTCTAATGTCAACGTCAACACAAAAAAACTGTCTATAAGCCATTTGCAACGTTGAAACAACGTTCCATATCTGTTGGGAAAGATTACCACAACGTAACGTTTTAAACGAAAATTTCGAAATTTCAGCTTTTCAAACACAACATTTTCCGCTCAAGAAGCAAAAAAAATATAAAAACATATGACCAAAATACGAAAAGGATAAAGAATGAAAAAACAACTACTTTATAATATTTGCGCAGCCTATTAAATTTGAACCAATCAGATTTCAACAAATATTGATGGAAAGAAGAAAAGAAGAAAAGTACCTCTCAACTTTCTCCGACCACACGTTCTTTTTATAAGAATTCACATTATAAGAATATTTATGGTGAAATTGACCAAAAAGTTAAGAATTTTGCCATCTTAAATTCTTTCAAGGTCAAACTTTTATTTGGAAATTATTCCTAAATACATCTGAAAGTTCTTCTTTTATTACAATTAAATGGATTTTATTTCACTCTTTTGTAGCATTTTTCAGACTGAGGCTGATAAAATTTAAGAATATATGTTAAGAATATCTTAGATAGAATAATTTTGGCCAAAAAGAATAAAGAATATTCATCAATAAACCAAAAAGCACTATTCTTATAAAAAAAGGTGTCGAATATTTTCCTTTTTCATGAAATTCTTTCTCACATTTCTTCAAGCTTTAGTAGCTTAACAACAAGAAGAATAAAAGAATAATATACATCGCGTCTCGATTCTTTCTTCCCTTTGGGTTAGATATTGGCTGATGTGTAAATTAGTTGTTGTTGTCATTAATAAATCATCAAATATTCACACTTGAATAACATTCCAAATTATATCTGCAAATGTAAGAACAAAATATCGAATTGAAGTTGAAGAAAAGTTGAAGAAAGTCAATTTGCCGAGTCAAAAATATGCTGAGGTAGCAAAACGTTTACACTACGCAGTTTTTCTTCAAAACAATCAACAACAAAAAAAACGCGCGTGACGTCAGTTGATTGTTATTAATACCAATCTTCCTTTTTTAAAACACAAAAGCAAAGACGAGAAAATTTGGCTTTTAACCGGATTAAATCTTGAAAAACTGTCACTAGATTTGAAAATCTTGATACATTGTCAAAAGTATCTACTAGGTACATTCAATAACAAAATAAAAATGTTTGAAAATGCAACCATAAAAAAAGAATAGTTCATGGTAGAACTTTTCCCATAAAACGTAAAAACTGTCCTTTTATGTAAAATAACTTTGCTTTTAGAACAGTTCCCACGTTTGTGGTTTCGACCAAATGTCTTTTATCACATTCGAGTTACATTATCGATAGGAGTTTTGTTTATGAGACATTATGGATCGATTGGTTTTGGGCTATTCCAGAAAAGATCTATACAGTGGAGAGTTGTTGAAGCTTTTTCTCGTAATTAACTCTTGGACATTTACTCCACCAAATCAAAGCATATCCCGGACATGATCCAAATTCATGTTACTTCCTCTACCATCCTGTTGCACAATTATTTGCTGGAACAACCCATTTTGTCGAAAACTTTTTATCGTTCGTTTCATTGAAGCTGAATTAACGCAATAGAAGTGTCACCGCCGAAACCAATTTAGCTTCCGTAGCCAACGCACTAGGCTCCATCAAGAATCGACTTCGCCCAGCAGTCAAAAGAAATTATTTAACGTTGTTTTGACGTATATAAAACATATTTTGACATCCAAACGGCGTTGTTTAAACGTCCAAATGATGTTTTGTGTTCACACTGGGAAATATTATTCCAGTTATATGATGCCAGACAAACGTACCAAACAAACCAATGAGGCACCACACACAAACATATTATCAGTCACTATCTCTATCACTTGCCGATAAAGCGTTGTAATAATCATTCTTGTCTTCCCGAGCATACGGATCGAACGCAAGTCGACCTTTTCTAAAAGTGCAAACATTAATACGTGTTAGGGTCTTAAGGTACTCCTTTATAAGCAACAATTTTTTAAATAATTTTAATATAAGGACTGATAAGAAGCGAGATCAATCTATTCAGGGTCATTTCTCGGCCAGCCTGCAGACTGGAGTTGTTTATGATGTAACTTTATTTTATAACGATGGGTACAGTCAGTTAGCATATAATTCATCTGCCAAATTGAGATCATGTCGTTATTTAGTACAAAAGTCTCTAAAGATTGCTTGAATACAAGAGACAAATCTTTGTCTTGATGCTTCGTTCCCCAAACTCGTTTAAAAGACTTTACTACGGAAAACTTCAATGGGCTCAATTTGGCAGCTTCACACCCTCTTAGTATGAACTATATTTTTCTGTTACAGTCTTTATTATTATTACTATAAAGATATACAGTTCAGGCACGCATAGGGCCTCTAAACTGATCTACAATAATGGAATTACAATGGCCTTGAAACATAACGCAGCGGGTGTTTTGTCCATGCATCGGTTAGTCTTTCCTTAAATGCTTTTATGGATTTAGAAATTACTACATCTTTTGGGAGCCGATTCCACGCAGGTATACATCTATAATAAAACGACTTTGTTTGTACACCTCGAAACCCGTCGTAAGAAAAATTTGGCATAAGTTCGTAATCATGTCTTCGATACGGACGTACTCGGCGGATAAACTTCCCGACTATAGTATCTTTATCGTAAAAGTTTAGATGTTTGTATATCTGAACAATGTCGCCAAAGTGTCGTCTAAATTCGAGTGATGGCAAGTCGAGTCAAGTCGTCTTAATCTTTGATCGTATGTCAGATTTCGTAGTCTGCGAACCATTCTAGTAGCATGCCTTTGAACATCTTCGATCAAGTTGACGTACTTACGTAATTTTGGCAACCATACGGATCTTGGGCGTATTCCAGATGAGGTCTTACAGGTTACAGTCTTCATGCATGAAAAAAGCTTTGTTCAATATATCGTCTTTTCCACTCAATATCTCTTATCATTTAGTTGTCTAGATGCAGGTAGGGTCTTGATAGAGACTAGCGATAATGGTTGATAAGGGTCGAGTTTTGTTTCACACAATGTTTACTGTAGCCCAGTTTTTTGTTGGAAAAAATCTAATGGAGAGGCGAAAAATAATCTTATCGTACACGATTGATTCTATTCAGAAACATTTTTCGACCATTGTCAATACCAAATAAATTGTACATGAAAAGTTGAGGAATTCATAAAATATGTTCTATTATTCATTTTTTTCAAAGATGTTATTTCTTACCCTTTTCGATACATGTTGTTGCTGTAAAAGTCGTCTTCGTCCTCGTCATCGCTGCCGTCAATTGAATCTAAAAGATTAAAATTAAAATATCAATTTTCTTGCTTCTCTACGCCAGGCCTCTAGTAGGCCAATAATAGTGGTGATTCGTTTGATGAGTGGAGACCGCGGCTTTTGTGTCATATCTTGAAATGATCTTTCGTCTAAGCAAAACTTGTAAACAAAAACCTATGTACTGGCCGCCACACATGCACCAAACGTTGCAGATAGCTTCTTGTGTAGCCTCGTTATTCGATACAACACTGTAAAAAAAGCGGAGTTGAGACCAATCTTACTGCTTAAAATGAGAACAAATATACCCAAATAATAGTACCCTTTTCATGTACACTGGAGTCATACTCATCTTCGTCTGGGTAATCATTCCTCCAATTCTCTTCCGCTGAAAAAAAACAAAGTTTTGTCAACAGTTCATTACGTAGTCTTTTCTACGGAAGCATTAAACAAATCCAACATATTTAAGTACTAGTTTTATTGAGTTAAAAATTAAAGAGCTGAAACTAGTGGTAAACAGCCATATTTTTAGAACGTTTCAGTATTCTTATCTAATGGATATCGTAAAAAGTACATTGTTGTTTTACTGGCATGCAACAATGGACAAAAGGTTGTAGACTTTTTTTAAATAGCAAAAAATCTGCAAAAACACGGTATAACTTCCCCTTTAA
>JAUJPO010044908.1:0-31906 GCA_032270745.1 Tiaropsis multicirrata
AGGAAAACTTGATTATAAAATAACTTTGACACTAAAACACCCCTGCCTCATTAACCCTCTGGAAAATAAATAGAAAAGCTTGATCATAAAAAACTTTGACACTAAAACACCCCAGTCTCATTGACCCTCTGGAAAATAAATAGGAAAACTTGATTACAAAATAACTTTGACACTAAAACACCCCTGCCTCATTGACCCTCTGGAAAATAAATAGAAAAACTTGATCATAAAATAACTTTGACACTAAAACAATCCTGCCTCATTGACCCTCTGGAAAATAAATAGGAAAACATGATTATAAAAAAACTTTGACACTAAAACACCCCTGCCTCATTAACCCTCTGGAAAATAAATAGAAAAACTTGATCATAAAAACTTTGACACTAAAACACCCCAGTCTCATTGACCCTCTGGAAAATAAATAGGAAAACTTGATTATAAAATAACTTTGACACTAAAACACCCCTGCCTCATTAACCCTCTGGAAAATAAATAGAAAAACTTGATCATAAAATAACTTTGACACTAAAACAATCCTGCCTCATTGACCCGGTGGAAAATCTGTTTTTCTCGAGGAAACCAATGAGACTTAAATTCTTTCCCATTGGGGATATCAAAGCCGAGGGGTAAATCACTCAACAAAATCGTACAGTTTTTTCAAGAAAAAAATAAAAAAATAAAAAATCGCAGAAAAATTGGCAAAAAATCACAAAGAAAATTACACAAAAAATAAAAAAATGACAAAATATCAAAAAAATATCGTACACCTTTTCGAGAGTGGTTTACCCCTCGATCAAAACTTTTGGTTCTTTGCTTCTTTGTCTTCTTAATTCTGCTAAATTGAAGTTATTTTGGCTGGTTTGATACGATTTTTATAAGAAATACTTCGGAGAAGGCTTTAATTGTTCAAGTTTTCTTAAAATGTTATTAACATTTAGCTGCTTAAATAAAGCCTTGTGTTTTTATTAGGTTTGTTTGTTCTTATAAAAAAAAACATGGAAATGATGTCAAAACATTTCTGATAGTGATAGTATCTATTTGAAAAAGACAATTATTTCTTTTCGAGTACTTAATGTTCCATGACTTGTGTAGACAATCCTCAGCTTAAATTAAAATTGGAAATATGGGGACTAAAACTTTGAGCTAAATCAACGATTTTTATATTTAATATTTCAATTTAAGCTGAGAATTGTCTACACAAGACATGAAAATTTAAGTACTTGAAAAGAAATAATTGTCGTTTTTGTTTTATAACAAATATAACAGCTCTTTTTGTTTAAAACAGTATATGACCACTACTATAAGGATTAAGAAGAATCATTTTGATACTGTATGCTAGTATCTAAAAGTCTTCAAAACTATGGGTATTCAAACCATGAATGGAGGTATTTTCTTTTCACCTCTATGGTTCAGAAACTTTTGCAAAAGTTTTCCTTTTCTACAAAAAAAGGATTAATGTTCAAACATTTAATGAAAAATTTCAAAATCTTCAAATTTCAAACCACAGCATTAAAAAAAGAAAATCAAAAGATTTTAAATGCAAATGAAAATCTAATTATTTTGCAAGTATTATAGGCGCCATTTGTTCGGATAGAAAAGAACTCAAGAATCAAGTCTCGAGTCGACAAGACATCACCAAAAACACAGCATTAAAATGTCCCTTACCTTACACTCGAATTTTATTAACCCTTTCCGTGCCGAGCCCTTTTTGGGGTACTTTTCTTTTTAATGAGCTATGACAAACTTCAAACGTCAATATCTCCTGAACCATTTAAAAGGAATTGGATCGTTGGATAGCTGAGTCTCCTCTTTATTTTAAGGGCCCCTTCGGGGCCGCCCTTTTTAGGCAGGGTGGCGGGGCGGAGGGCGTTCCTTTGTAACAAAATCTCTTCCAAAAGACCAAATTTCGAAATCTTTTGTGTTGCAACTGAATGCGCATTTTATTTCCGTCAACTCAGGCCAAAAATCAAGATTTCAAATTGAAAATAGAAAAGGCAGGAGAGTTTCGCCGACATTGACAGGTTAAGTATAAATGATTATCGTGAAATACAGAATTCCCAGCAGACAGGGGACGTTGTTTTAACATTTCAAACAACGTTGTTTCAACGTCAGAGCGTTATTTGGACGTTGAAACAATGTTGGAATAACGTTGTGTGCTTGCTGGGTTGAAACATAACTCAAGTGACTTACGTTCTAGGCGAAACTGAGATATATGTTGGTGGGAAAGTTGTTTTCTTTGTAGTTACTTTCTTATATCGTTCGGTGATAGTCGTCAACAAACTTGGTAGAGCCATTTTGCCGTCGTGCGTATTCCAGAGGCTATATGCCTAAGTTGGCATTACGTCATAAATCCCGAATTTTCCCTTTTAATGTTTCTTTCGTACCAAAGTCTCAATTTTGAATCTTTTTATGGCAATAAAATAACAATTGAAAGTTAATTTATAGTGTAGCCGTTACATAATCCTCGCAATATAAAACCAATCAATAAAATTGAAAACAATTTATATTTAAACCATTTTTATTTGTTGGCTGCTATGTTCGTTGTTGGCTGGCTAACATTTTGCCATAACATAACGAAGACATCAATAATTGATCGGTTGAGTGTGGAAAAATACAGTTTTTTTAATCCAAAAAGTTTTTATGCCGCATATTTTTCCTGATATATTCTTTAGAAGGAAGACATTAATAGTTGATCACTTGAGAATAACTACAGTGTTTTAAATCCAAAAGTTTTTATGCATAGATATGCATTTTCCCTCTTTAAGAATGAAAGTATACGTAAACACATTTTTTTATTAGAACACTGCATTCCCCGATGAACTGTTCTCAACTTTCCTAAAATGTTCTTAATTCTGTTCTTAATTTAATAAAAATGAGTCATTATAACTGTTTTGAAAGCAATTATGTTAAGAAGTCATCTTTAGAGGGCTTAAATTGTTCTTAATATGTTCTTAACTTTTTTTGGCTCTGGAAAGCTTTATGTTCTTATGCTTTTGAATCAAAATTGAATCATCAATGAATATATAAATATTTTATGAATTGCGTTTTTGGACGGATAAATTGTATCAAAAAAATCTGGCACTCGAGTCATTACAATCCTTCTTTTTATAAGAAGCAGTAAATTTCGGCCGAGGCTCGGATGTTCTTAACTTTGATCCACGTTTTTTTTCGAATTCCCACTACATCTCAGGCTCGATGTTCTTATAAACTATGTTCTAAAAAACGAAACCGTATATTGTTTAATTGTTTGTCACCGTCGTGTTGGAACCCCCCGGAACCTGATACTTAAACCGGAACAGTGTAAACATACCCGAGATATTTGGCAGAACCTGATACTCAAACGGAGAGATGGAAACATACCTGAGATGTTTGGCGCCCTCCCCTTTCTCGGGCGGAAGTTAGGAAAGGTGTAAACATATTTGGCGGTATCTTTTTGAGTCTTGGGTGACAACAACGTCATCACTCAACCCTATTACCCGCCCCCGGAACCCGATACTCAAACGGAAAATGAAGGAAGCATACCCGAGATATTTCGCAGCATCTTGTTGAGTTTTAGGAGACAACAGCGTGTTGGGGCGTTTCTTTCGGTGACTTGGTTCATCAGACAATGAATAACCACTATCTCGAAACGAATCTCTGTTGGTCATGTCTTGGTGATATGCTGGATATGGTTTGATGGATCCTGGTGGTGCTCCTGGTGTTGTTGCCTGAGAGAGAAGAAAAAAGTTGAAATTTTCAAACAAATTGAAACGTTTTAGCATAATATGCATTGTCTGCTATATAGACTTGAGACTTAAAAAAACCCTTATTTAAAACAACGCGAGCAGTCTGGACAAAAACCCATAACTGACATCAAAAATGTGGAGTAGATATTTTATATGATATAGCCAAATAGTACGATTGAAAAACTGTCACTAGTTTAGGATTTATAACAACAATCTACCCAATCTACTCTACCAGGTAGAGTTTAGTCCGAGGACTACAAAGGAACAGTTTGTAGTCACAAAAGTTTATTTAAGCCATATCGACTCTACCTATCTAATAAAAGGAAATTCAAAATACCCTAAAAAGTTGGATGGTTGCCACTGCGGTTGCAAACTTACTTTACTTGTTAAAATACTAAGTGTTCTGTAGAACCAAATCTGACCCATTCGTCTTTAATCGATATTTAGAATATCGGGATTTTCGTCCGACATTCATGAATATAAGAACACGCCCTGTAGAAGTGTGGTTGTTACGTTGTTGGTTGTTTATGTTGCATAAAACATACGCTCCATTTAGCCAGTGAGATTTTTAACATTTCACGAAAGTTACAACTAAATCTAGAAAGGGGGAGGTTGTTCTAGAAACCGGGAAGTGACCCCCTTTTCGAACTATGATAAAAAAACTGTACCTCATTTTCATCAGCGTCCTGTCGTTCTTGTAGCGTCTTATAATAATGAGTGAATTGCTCAATGGAGATTTTCCCGTCGCCGTCATGGTCGAGAGTACGGAAGATCTGCCGTATGTCATCCGCCGACAAATCGACGACGGCCGCTAATTCAGTTTCGTCGATGTAACCACTCGAGTCCAAGTTGGCCGAATCGAAAAATTCTCGTATGATACGCAACTCGGGATCGTCGTCATGGTGAATTCGTTGGGCGGCATTGTTGGGTGGTTTGGGTAACGTTAGATGATCTGCTGAAGGTTCATTTTCTATCATAGCATTAGTTGGCACGTCACACTATAAAAAAGAGCTCATAGCATTAGTTGGGACGTCACACTGTAAAAAGAGATCATGGCATAAGTTAGCACGGCACACTGTAAAAAGAGATCATGGCATAAGTTAGCACGGCACACTGTAAAAAAGGTCGATCACTTAAGTAAAAAATTGAAAGCTTCAGACATTGCAGAGCTGTTTAAGTTGATTTCACGTGGTGTACAAATAGGAAATAAGAGGCATTAAAGTTAAAACATTTTAAGAACATTGTAAACCCTCCGAGGAAGATCTCTTAATTTTGAAAACATTTTAACTAAGAACATGATAATAAGCCTATTATGTTATAAAGTTGTATACTACAGTATCTTGTAACAGGAAGGATGTTACAGATGTAGTGATAAACTAAAAAGTCTCCAATCTTCTTTGATTTGATAAGCATAATAATTTATCTCGATTATGAAAAGTGTAGAGAGGAAAACGGATTATGGATGTGAAGAAAGGAAGAGTGTGGCGACACGAAGGCGAACATTGTGGTCGAAGGGAGCCCTTGGGCGAGGGGTAAATCACTCGAAAATTGGCGTACGAGACTTTTTTACTTTTTGTCTTTTTTTTTACTTTTTTGCAAAAGTGTACGAGATTTATTTTGAGTGATTTACCCCCTCGCCCTTGGATGTTCTTAAAGGGAGACCTGAAGGCTTCCTTTGGCCACATCCTTATTTGATAATTTTCGAACACTGACCTGACAATACACATGTCTTCGTTAGAATCGTGTTATTGATGATGTTGGTTTAATGATGATTTCATCTCATTTTCTCATTTGTTTCCCTTCAAAAAGAAAACAGCAGAAAGCACTAGTATAGTGGTTGATATGATTTTTATTTTGAAACAAGTCAAAACTTTCCGATAAATAATGAGATACTCACGGGAATTTTTTTAAATGTATTATAGAGATTACCATTAATTCCTGTTAGGGAATACGAGGGTAAGCGATTGCTTGGAGGGTGGGTTGCGTGGTAATACAAACGTCGATTCGTTATTTACAATATATACTGTTAAATGAAACCAACACCATCGATGTAGACACGAAAGTTTCTACAAGGGCATGTCAAAGGCAAACTGTTATCAAAGCTACCACGACCAGATGAAGAGGGAGTCATCTTTTAACTTTGCGCACGTTCAGTACATATTCTTTACAATAACAAACCATGTAAGAATTTCAAGATCATATAGGTTTAAACAAGGGTTAGGTTGTCGACGGATACAGAAAACAGGGAAATGGTTATAGTAAGTATGTTATAGTTTACTATAAAATTTCCCTGCAGAAAAGTACTCAGAAATTTTGACAAAGAGTGTCCATAAAGGAACTTGAACAAAAGCAAGACTCTCTATCCGTCTAAAATTTCCGAGTACCTTCCCAAATAGATACTGAGCGTTATTTCAACGTCAGAACGTTATTAGGACGTTGAAACAACGTTGGAATGACGTTCTGTATCCATCACTGACTACTATAAGAAAACAAAAAAGATAACCAATAACAAATCCAGATATCTGTTACACAAAATATAATATCATACTTTATAACTTATGACATACATCTTATCATCAAACAATCATCTGTGCGCGAATCACATACATAAATCTCATGCAGTCTCTATGAGTGCGGTATTGACAACATTTCGTCTCGTTTATCCATTTACATAATGGATAAAACATAATGAATAGATTATGAATAGCTTATCGAAGTAATCTATTTAACAAATTAATCGAGGTAGCAGTCATGTGGCACTCCTCAAACCCCGGAAACAGTTTAGTAATTCGGTATTAAAAAAATATGGTGTGGTGCTTCGTCTAGACCTACTGGCAGAGCGCAAGTGGAGCGTGAAGGTCTTGACTACACCACGCACGACGCACCGGGTAAGGCGGGTGTGGCGGCCACCCTACCAGTGAAAGTTGAAAAATATTTCCTTTCAAGGAGCACCCCTCAGCCCAAGAGTTTGCTTGTGTCGTTACCTCGACGTACCAGTTGTAAAACAACGTGCGTCGTGCCTGCTAAATACGTAATAACCAAGCTAAGAGCAGAATCTCACTTCACGATCATTTGAATAAAGGGGCTGAGTGTAGAGATCTTCGTGCAGGAAAAGTTATTGTTTTACCATGCTCTGAAACAGTTATTTTGTATTTTCTCAATACTCAAACGGTGGGAGTCCTCAAACTCCGAACAGTTTAGTAACTTGATATTAAAAATATTGGTAGTATCTAGACTGGCAGTAGACTTGTCTACACACAAACCCGATATCTAGGGAAAATTTAAGCGTTTATTTCAGTAGAAGGTCTGTTCCCATTCGCAATTTCTAGTTTGAAATTTTTCAAACTAAGTGTAAACAAACGCCGGTGAAATTTTGTGGTAGAATTGAGACGGCAGTAAAAAGAATTTCTACACTTCTCCGTAGAGACTTCTTCACGGGAAAATTATGGTAAAACAGACAATGTGTACAAAGTATACTAACGAACGATAAATGTCAGGTAATTCCGGTTAGATGTGTCGATATTTAACATGAAGATAATCTAGGATTTCCAGATTGAAGAAATATGAGTCAACAGACACACGCTTTTCTTGAAAACACTTTGTTTCCAAAACAATACAGTGGAACCTCTAATTAGCGGACACCATCGGGGAAACGGATTAGTGTCCGCTAATTAGAGGTAACCCTAACAGAGGGGAAAAATATTTTGTCCGCTAATCAGAGGTGACCGCCTTTTAGAGTGTCCGCTAATTGGAGGTTCTACTGTATACCTTTTTATAACGGACAACGACGCTGCCTCGTTTTGTGAGCGCTATGCTAACCGAATCCCAAGGGGGCTTATCAAAATTTGGCTCCATTGATAGATGTGTCATTTTGAGTTTGGTGAGACATAATCACCTTAATAATTGTACAAAAACGAGGCGACTCTCTGTTCGTGACGTAATTTATGAAAAGGTCTATAAAAACGTCTTTTGCTCATACTTAACATAAAGTGAAAAGTGAATTTTGGATGCTTGAATGCGTGAAAGTTTCCCCGATTTCGGAAAATCGGGATTGCGTGAGTGCATGAATTAGGGGGACTCTATCATGTCATTGGATGTTAATCTGCGAGTCACCAAGACAAGACTCCGACAAGACGTATTTCTGGAAGCGCGTGAGTCAATTTTGTATTTATCAAAATAAAAGGTAGATATTATCATGGAGGTAAAAAAAACACATGGAGACTCAACGCATATTATTCCATTGTATCTAATCATTGGAAGCTTTGGGAAAAATTAATCAGGCCTGCACATGAGGAATATTAAACTTCAACTTCTTGAATAAGAAAATTCTATACACTTTTAATTGTTGCATTGAAAGATAACACATTTATTCCTCAAAAATGAGACGAACTTGCAAAAATAAGCACAAAATTACTTATTTCTAAGCGTCCCCTCTCGTGAAATCGTCCATAAATTTTGAATGTTTTTAGATATACACGAATGATAACCTTTAAACTATCACATATTAAAAATTGAAAACAGCCGCTACTTTAGACATTGAGATATTTGTGAGAGAGACTTTCGCTCAAAACGGCCCTAAATTCATGAAATTCACAAAAATTTCGTTTGGAAAAATATAACCGATTAAAGTACAACATTTTCTGACCTAAATATATTTTAATGACATTCAAACAAGCATTTTTTTTAAAATTATGTAGGTTGCAATCCACGAAACATCTCACACTTTAGTTCTTATAATTTATCTTTTGACTGATTTTGCTTCCAATGATGGGTAATCAAAGAAATCCGATTTCAATAACATTTATAAAGAATTTAATGACCATTTAGGCTATTACAGAGACGTTTATAATTCTCCATGAGTTTTTTTACCTAAATGATATTATCATTTAAAATGCTATCAAAAAGACCACAAAATGCAAATATAAGTGAAATGAATGTACAGAGACTTAATTGGAGGTTATAAAGTATACGATAATCCAGTAAATCAAGACGGTGGTCTCAAGCTCGCCTAACATTCATTATATCATTTTCTACCAAACTATGGGGGTGGGGTGGTAGTCTGGCAAGATGGGCGGATCCGACTTTACTGGATCACATGATCAAAAAGTGAGCAAAACAAACCAATTTGCAACAAACCAAAGTTCAAAATGTATGTGAGCAAAAGACAAATATACTATTTAAAAGACTTCCAGACCCGGGGTTTCTACTGACTATGGAAAAACAAAACCTCTATATAAACAGTACAGTCATTCTCAGCAAACAAACTAGTCTGGACCCATACTACTTTTTACTTATTTCACAAAGCTCACATGAAAAAAATAGTATCGTAATTTTGTGCAATTTGAATTTACTATCAAAATGACAGTTACAAATTGAACCAATTAAAACGCATGAAATAGGGCATAATTTATGCATTTCTTCAAGATCTTGTAAAAAAATCGAGCAATGAGACCCGTCTACTTTCGAATAGAGTTCAGATTTGAAGTAGACTGGCTTCCATTTAAGTCATTCTCAGCGTTCTAAACAAAAAAACACGCACACATGATCCAAATCAGAAACAATATCAACAAAAAATAATTCAAAATCATTTGACCATATTGAAACGAATCTGTCACGGCTTAATGATTCAATAATGACTTTAACCGTCTCACCTAATTATTCTGATAATATTGATTCGGTAATTTTCAGACATACTTTTTTATAAGAATGGTATTTTTTAGTTTCATGATGAATATTCTTACCTTTTTAGTAGAAATCATCCTAAATCATTCTTAAAATATTCTTAAGTTTAGTCTGAAACACGCCAAAAGTGTAATATATAAACCATTTTATTGAATGAATGGCAAGCGAAAAAACAGCAAACTGAATCAGTTAATGAAAGGTTTTTAGATGTTGGAAATAATAAATAATAAATATGACTTTGAAAGATTATAGGATGAGATTGCTCTTACGACGACATTCTTAACTTTTTGGCCAATTTCATCGAAGTATTCTTAAAGTGTGTTCTTATTAAGTGTATTGTCACTTCTTTTTTGTTGTTAGAATTTTTTAAATCATGAAAATTCCCAACAGGCACGGAACGTAATTTGGACGTTAAAACAATGTTGAAATAACGTTGTGTGCCTGGTGGGGTGTGTAATGTTAAAATGGCCCTTGATTCATCACTATCAGAAAGCTTTTGGATGTTCTCAACTTGTCTGCAATAAAGTCATAAAATGTTCCTAACTTTTCTGTAATCAAGTCCGCATAATGTTCTTAAAAGATGTTCTTCATTTTACACTTTTGACTGAAAACTCACTGGAAGATAACCAAAAGTTTGAAACTGCTCAGCAGGTTAAGATGATTCGATTGCCAGATACTTTTAGAAATTTTTCTAACGTTCTTTTATGTAAGAACAAACCATCATAAGAATAAATCATGAGGTTTAAAAAACAAAAAAGTTAAGAACATCTTCTGTGGAAAAATTTTCTTGACAAAATAGTTGGAAAAGAACATCTAAAACGGTTCTTTTTAAAATAAAAATTAAAATTGAGAACATATTAAGACTTGATTTCAGAACAATTTAAGAACATTCCAAAGATCTTCTGATCACGCAATGTTCTAATAGAAGAACGTGTATCAAGCAAATCAACTTAGTAGAATTTAAATTGAAAAACTTAATTATCGTTTTAATTGTTTTACTAATGGCTTTTTGAATTAGAATGATAAACTAATGTAAACAAATCATGGCTTTAGTGAACTTAATAGATGTGGGATTTACCAGAACAGCGTGTGTTAATCCCAGCAAACACAACAACGTTATTCCTGCGTTGTTCCAACGTTTGACTAACGTTCTGACGTTGATAATGCCAAGATAACCCAATATACACGGAGCGTTGTTTTGACTTCCGAATAACGTCACCTCAACCCTAAATATGTTTTATGGACGTCAAATAACATGTTGAAAATACATTATTAGACTACTGGGAGCAAGCAAATTTTTTTAATTTTTTCTAGAATAGACCTTTTCATAAATTACGTCACGACCAACGACTGCCTCGTTTTGAAATGAGCGCTGTGGTAACCGAATCCCAAGGGAGCTTATCAAAACTTGACTTCGTTGATAGATTTATCATTTTGAGTCTCATGAGACATAATCACCTTGGTAATTGTATGAAAACGAAGCAGTCGTTGGTCGTGACGTAATTTATGAAAAGGTCTATTCTTTTAGACAAAATGTCATAAGTGACTAGAAAAACTAACGTCCATTTTTTTAAAACTTCAAACCTAAAATACCATGGCATGTCCTGTAGCTGTATGTAGGTTTGTTCTCCCTTCTCACATCCCCGAGTATGGAACCCCTCATTTAGTCTCCCCCATACACCGAAACTTATTCCTGGGACAGACACCCAGTAGAAAGATTTCCCCATAAACTTATTTTGAGATCGGGCCTTGGACTTGTTACACGTTACCATGGTTACACGTTTCTTTTTTATAAGAACAAACCATATAAGAATAACATAAGGCTTCAAGGCCAAAAAAGTAAGAACATTTTTAGGCTAAAAATCCAAAATTACTTTAAATTTCTAAAAAATAGCCTATTTTTACTGTTTTTTAGCAAAAATTAAGAACAATTTTTTGGCTTAAATTCAGAAAAGTTAAGAACAGCTGAAGAATCACGATGTTCTTATAAAAAATCGTGTATCGACGAATCGACTTAACATTTGACACTTTAAAAATCCATGTCGTTCTTAAGTACCAAAGTCTCTAAAAGTCAAGAGACAAAATTTTGTCTCGATGCTTCGTTCTCCAAACTCATTTAAGAGACTTTATTACAGAAAGCTTTCTAGGTATATGTGCACTAGGGTCTCATTCATCAGCTGGATATTGGACCTTCTTAACAATCGTATTTTAGTACAAAATTTTCTAAAAACTACTTGGATAAAAGAGGCAGATTTTATTGTCTCGATGCTTCGTTCTCCAAACTCGTTTAAGAGACTTTACTACTGAAAACTTGATCTCAAAATGGCAGCTTCACAACCTCCAATCCAGAATCAAACATCGACCATAATTATAAACATGTACAATTTTCCTTCTTTTACACAAAAAAAATAATGGCCATCATTGATAAACAATAATTATAATAATTACATTTGTTATTTATAATACAGGGATTTCATCCAGAACGCCGGAATGGGAAATGGCATTGTTTTTTAATACTATAACATTTTTCGAGTAATCAATGAAATGTTGTTTGTTTTATGATAACAAGATGTATGTATAAGAACAAAATAAATAAGAAGATAAGACTTCGAGATAAAAAAATAAGAACAATTTAAGAACATTTTATGGCTTGAAACCTAAGAACATTAGAAGGCTCCGAGTGTTCTTAACATGTTCTTAATTTTTTGACCTCTCGAAGCCTTATGTTCTTATATACTTTGTTCTTATAATGTACTATATTTTTATACCTTTCTAAAATTTTAACTTAAACAAACAAACAAACTTACTTCTAAAACAAATAACAAATTAACTTACGATTAACAATCCAAAAAAACAACAAAATTGCTAGTGATTTTCACTTACAAATTCAATATTTACGACAAAATAATTTCTTCAAGTTTCTTTCAAGAAAGAGAGAGCTGTTCTTCATTTTTACTCACATTCGGTACACAACTCAAAATAACGATAGTTTTTTAAAGCGTCCCTCTAAAAAGCAAAACTTGTATTTTCTACATAATTTTTCTTTTATAAGAACCAGTAAATTTCGACCGGATGTTCTTAACTTTGTTCTACATCTTCTCAAATTTCCTACCCCACCTACCCTTAAATATAGGCCTAAAATGCTTCCCTTGGTATATGCTTTGATTAGAAAAATTCCCATGCTCAAATTGTGAGATTTTCGTAGATTTTGGTAACAAATATTGAGGTTCGATGTTCTTAGAAAAGTAAAAGTTAGTGTATATTCATGATATTCAAACGTATGTATCTTTTACACGAATTGTTTTTCTTTACTTACAGTACACGTTTCTTTTTTATAAGAACAAAGTATATAAGAACACAAGGCTTCGAGGTCAAAAATTTTTACATGTTCATTTTTACATTTTTAGGCTTTGGAAAATCTTTTACGAACATTTTTAGGCTTGAAACCAAAAAAGCTAAAACAATGGAAGGGTTGCTCGAGCGTGTAATAGCCTTAAGAGGAAAAACTGATGTGAAACGGACAAAACCATTTTAACGACCTTAAGTCTTTTGGCCATGACTCAAAACCTTTTACTAATATTTAGCTAAAATGAAGAGACCAAGGGCTGGCTTTCCAGTGTTACCAAAAAGAAAGAACCGCTTTTCAAGATGAAAAAAAACACGAAACTTTATCTTGCTGATTGTAAATGACTACAAGTTGTTCTTTTCATAAGAACATATAGTTTATAAGAACATTGAGGCTGAGATTTGCTCAAAAAATAAGAACACCTGAAAATGGTTGAAAAATAAGAACATCAAGCCTCAACCAAAATTTTCATGTTCTAACAAAAAAAAACACGTGTAAATAAAGATCATACCTTAAATTTGCTGAGCTCAGCAAGATCATCAATTAATTACCTCTCTTCAGTCTTGCTTTAAGTTTAAATTGGTTGCTTGTTTCCAGTGCAAGTTGTTCACACGAAAATCCATTGTCATTTTGTTTCCATTCCAAGTATTACTTTACACGAAAACCGATTGTTTCCAGTCTAAGTAGTCCAAGTAGTACTTCATACGAAAGTCCATTGGCCTTATGTGTCCAGTACAAGTAGTACTTCATACAAAAATCCATTGGCATTATGTTTCCAGTCCAAGTTGTACTTCATACGAAAACCCATTGTCATTATGTGTCGAGTACAAGTAGTACTTCATACAGAAATCCATTGTCATTATATTTCCAGTGCAAGTAGTACTTCATACGAAATCCATTTCCATTATCAGGATCCAATTATTATGTTTCCAATCTATATTTATTAATAAGTTGGTAATGTTATAATTCTATTAGTTAACCCTGAAATAAAGTGGTTGGCATTTATTCATGATATCCCAAAGAGCCAAATGTTTGCCACTAGTTTCATTGTTAAAATTTTTAGGATGTTGCTGTTTAAAAGATTACGTCATGGCTATCCTGAATTGTATCAAATTGCAGACTAGCAGCAAGAAATGGCTCAAGAAATAATGAGTAAATGTAAAGTAGTGTCCGTTGGTTGAAAATGGAAAAAAATTCCGGAGGTAAATTATGAGAAAATTAAAGCACACATCCAGGGGGCTGGTGTTAAGAAAAATCGACATCTTCAACAGGGGGTTGGGTAGTAGGGGTTTATTCTGGAAAAAGCCTAATTTGTAAAGATACGACATGGTCATTAACTATTGATAATGCAAATAGATAATTGATACATCGTAAAACATTTGCTCTCTGACACAATTTTTGCGCCATATCTTTCTAAGCCACTAAAGGAAGCGCCGTGGTCGCCGTGGTACAGTGGTTATCAACCTTGATTCCCGTACGGGAATATCAGTAAAAATGTCTACAGAAATACAGTGGCGATTACTACATAATCTTTTACACGGAAACATCCTAAAAAGCCGAATGTTTGCAACTAATTTGATTGTCTAAAGATTCAAAACTATAGTGGCAATCTGTGTTTCCAGGATTTTTTTTCGATATAAGCGCCGCCCTCTTTTAAGCGCCGCCCTCTAATAAGCGCCGCACCTAAAAAGGCAAAAATTTTATAAGCGACGCGGCACTTATTTGAGGAAATACGGTAGGCTATTTTTAAGAAATTTTAGCTATTCAAGAAACAAAATTTTGTACTCCCGTTTAAATATCGGACGATATATCGCTATAAAAAAAAAAGTTGATTTGTGAAACTTTACAACCTTTTCTAAAAGTATATTCAAGGTAATATATTAAAATTATCAAGGATGCGTGTAATAATAACTACTATCTATAATTATAAAAGAAAAAAGAAAAATTAACAAATCAAAGAAAAAGGTTTTTGAGGGACTTTTTCCTGGGGGCGAGAGAGATTTTCTTTCCCAGGGAAAGACGTTTTTTCAACAATGTTTCAACGTCTTTACAACAATGTTTTTACGTTGGAAAGACCTTTTGTGTCTGCTGGGTTCGAGACTTATGCTCTTGAAAATTCATGAATATTGAAAACAAGGTAGAAACATTGAAAAAGGGTCCACTCCACTCTAACATTGGGCTGTTCCAAAAAGAACTTGTACAGTGGGCCCTGAAGGATGTGTAAATTTTGATGCCAGACGGGACAAATCGACGCTCGTCCTGGGGTGAAGTACAATTTTCCAAAGGCTTGGGTATAATATATCATGAAAAAAAAAGAAGATAAAATAACGAATAATTGCCATAACTCTACATTAAACAATAATAGTACCCAAAATAATTTAACAATAAGTATTTCTCTCTCCCCAAAAAAATATTACACTTTAAAATAGATATTGTCAAAATTTCTTCTTTAAAATATGTAGTATCAATTTCTTATTATATAATGTATTATCAACAAAAGATATGTTACACTACACTTTAGATAACGCAGTTGGGAAAACAATCGTCCCACAAGCTAATCTCGTATTACTTTAGATCTATAGTAAGCTTTCGATCGAGGGTGACCCAAGCCCTCCCTTTTTTACCTCGTTAATTACCCGGTAATAGAGATAGGTGCGACTCCTATCCCTGGAATGCTCGACTTATCTTGAGCTTTCTTTTTGATTGCTTAGCAGAGAAACATCCAAGACCAAGTAAAAGTCCCGAACACACAACCTTGCGCGTTGTGGTCAACTATAGTCGCTCTAAAGTCTAGATCTATTATAGCTTTGAGTGTTTTGATGCGACTTTTATTGGCGTTTTAATAACTTCTAGAAATTTATTGAAATTGAACAAACTCCATAAATGGAATTATCTTGTTTGAAATTTCATCAACAATCAAAAGGAAGCTGCGGACATAACTCATGTATTTGGACACCGTGGCAAAATTGGAGAATCCTGTAGCTGTACTAGAAAATGGTAAAGGCGATGACCCGATTCTAAAATAAATACCATTGAAACTATAAAAACTTTAGGGAGCAAAATTATAACGCTAAAAGGCCCCATGAATAAAACAACTTTAACCGGATCTATTTTCGCGAGCTAGAAATCTATTTTTCATTTAAATGATGTTTTTCTGACAATCTTTTTTCTGAAAAGTTACAGAACTCTCGCAAAGATCTAATTACGCGATTGGACAATTTATTGCGTTTTCGCGATACTAACATTCGCAAAAAAGGGCGCAAAATATCGCCGAAATTCGATACCGTGAAAATTAATCCAATTAAATTTAATGATGTGTAAAACCTTATATAAATGGATGCTAATAATTACAAAAAGGGAATTTAAAAACAATATACAACCATCAGAAATCAACCAGCCACAACCCTCAACTGCATAGCTGAATCGTCATGTCTTTCTGTAAACAAAACAAAAAGTTTAGTACAAAAGTCTCTAAAAATTTTTTATTTATTTATTTCTTTGTTTAAAAGTTGAATACAAAGAGCAAGGAGAGGTAGCAAGGAGACTAATAAAATTCAACTCATTATTACAAAATGTTTGCACAATATAATGTTTTCAAATGAAACCAACACCATGGATATAAACTTTGCAGTTTCTACACGGGCACGATGTAGGCCTCCAATGCATTATTTCCTTTTTAAACTCCTTTAAATCATCAAACTCTTTTAATTCTGAAGGAACTAGCTCCCATAGGTGCAAGGTAGGGAAAAAACCCAAACAATATTTTCTAAACAGTGTTTTCTACGGGGAAAAACCAAGTGACATTTTAAAAAACAAATCCAAAACTAGTGGCAAACACCCATACGGATGTTCCCGTATAAAAGATAATGGACATCACGAAAATATAGAAGGGGCAAAGAGGGGTGAACAAAACATAAACATAAAGATTCTTACCAGTGGATTGAGTTCCCGTTTTTCGATGAGATTAAATTGAGTTACAAAATGATAGAAGTGTTTGTAGCATTGATTTATATGCGCTTCCTTAAACAGAAAAAGAAAGACTGAATTAAAAGGAGGATCAATCAATAACTTTCGTTCCCGCCCTTGCCATCGATTTTTAGTAAGGCGTAGAGGGGCGGAAATCGGAGCGTTATATCAAACAGAAAGACTGAATGAATTAAAAAAGGATAAATCGATAACTTTGGTTATGGCGTGGGCGTGGGCGTGGGCGTGACCTTGTAACCATTTGGGGTTTTTCAGAAAAAAAGTAGTAATCGTATCCCAAATATTGAAGATATAGGATATCCGGGTGGCTGGTGTTAAGAAAAATCGACATCCTCAACAGGAGATGGGGGAGGGGTACGGATTTCTTGGCAAGGCTGAGAGGAGCGGAAATCAGAGCGTTATATTCTATGGCTTACAAATGTCTGCCCTTGCTGGCAGGCAACTCATCTTAACTGCCAAAATCGTTTTTGATTTAACGTCAACAAACGTCACGGTAAAATCATCTACAGAGAGAGGACAGACAGTGTCAAACGTGTTTAAAGAATTGAAAAAAAACAAACTTACCGCGCCTAGATTTATAATTTTATCAAAATGGTGTATATAGACGTGTACGAAGACACGGAAGAGTCTTTTGAAAATGTTTTTGACGATGGGTTGAAAGTTCTTTGGAAATGGTATTTCTAAAAACAAGAAAAAATAAGTTTATCATTAAAAGACTTTATTACAAAATATTTATATTTGGCGGACTGCCATGAAGTAGTGAAGTGGAACCTGGACAAAACAACTATCGAGCTGGAATTTGATCGAACGTACAAAAAATATACGAGTTTTTGATCTAATTAGTGGGACAGTGAACAAATGAACCCATGTCAATGTATGTGATTGATTCTGGATGAGTTCCCAGAATGGACTGAATAGCTCTCAGTCATTAAAGCAGTGTACTAGAAACGCAATGGTCGTGAGTTCGAGTCTCCCTTGTCCTCAGTTTATTAGTTCGATACGAGACAAGTCCTGTATGATGATAGGAATTGTGTAAATGCATTCGAGTAAATGGGAGGAATCAACGAAATCAATAAATTCGTAGACGAGCGGATGGATTTAATTACCTGCGGAAGGAGGAAATAAGTGTTCGTCATTCACTTGATTGTCCACCCAATCCATTAATAAAGAAACATATACAGGTGCAGCCACTGCTGTCGGTTTTTTATACTTTTCACCGTCTGCCCAATAATATTCGTATCTATAAAATAAGCGATAGTCTAATGGTTTAAGCAACAGTGCCACATACCAGAGGTACCCGGTTCGATCCCCTACTCCCTCCATGTTTAGGTCTGTTCATAGATAGCCAAACTAGCCGGCCCAGTGAAAACAATCGAATGACTGCCTAAAAGTTCTAGATTACTTGGCTATCCACGTAACATACGGACTCTATCTATCAATCTATCAATCGATCAATGGTGAGCAAAAAAAGTACTTTCACAAGCTGTTCCTTTTAAATTGAAACTAGGGTCGAAAAAAGAAAATGGAGAAAAAACGACTGGAAATAGTTGAAAAAAACTAACTTAAAGCCCCTGGTGACTGTTACAGAAGTCAAATACAGGCTATAATAATTATACATACTCACTTGGGCCCACCGGACATGACAGGACAGCTTTCATTTGTGCATTCTTCTTGTATTGTACCGTATATTAAATTGATTCTGTTGTAGAAATCCACCACATGTACAGCCAGCCAATCGTTCAAATCCTCATCACAAGGTAACGCAACAGCATCCCTGAAATCTATACCTGCTTTTAAAGATGCCTAAAAAACAACAAACGAACAAACATGAAATTTGAGAGCGCTTGAATCAAAAGACATTCAAACCTCTAAACTGTAGATATCCAAACAATTTGTAATCAAAAGCCACCCTTTGAAAAATATTGAAAAATATTTTAGAAGACGGATTCTACAATGTATAACAAAGTATGGGTTTTAAAATGTTCAAAAATTCCGGTTATGAATGAGATAATAGCACAGGGAGTTCCATCACACTCTCATTCTTTAAGTTGACACTGACCGGGTACAAAACCTCAGCTTAACTGACTGTATGATTTACCTGTGCTTTTTTATGTAAATTATATTTCAATGTCCCCGAGTCCCATTTCCTCTTTGGTCTAAATGTCTGGAGAAAGAGAAAAAAGGTTAAGTTTGTATAAATGCATTCTAGGGTAACATAAAAAATTGGCTTACGTTCGGGGTAAATTTGTAAAGTCCGGGAGCGATTTTGGGTGTCTAAGGGAAATCAATACTTTCTAGAGGTTAAAGATATAGAATCCCCCCTCCCCCCGGATCATCCGTAATCACACCTTGTTAGGGTTTTCACGGATCGGCATCCCCCTATTTTAACAACACAACAATATCATTTCATACCTTTTGGTGTTTGGATTTGAAACTGAATGGTTTTTTGGAATCTGAAGATGAAGATGACATGACGATGGGTGAACAACTTGTCAGCATTTAATATATTTTATTTTGTTTGTTTTTCTATTTTGTTCCCTATAAAAAAAACAATTTCTTGGTTATTGTTGCATCCATTATGAATGTTCCACACAAAGATGAAGACATTAAACAGAGATAAGGCTGTTACCAAATTGTAATGCAAATCATCTTAAGGGTGAAATAGTTGATCTCTCCTTCCTAAACTTAAACCTTGCTACCCCGCTCCTTCTTGCTATTTTAGGGAGGTTTTCCCCTTAAAGTAAGAAAGTTTGCGACCGCAGTCGAGGGCGACCCGAAGGCTCCCTTTTTGATAGCTATCTACCCGAAGGTAGGGGAGGGCCACTCCTTTCCCTGGATTTCTCCACTTACCCTCGCTCTAATTAATGCTGAGTGCCAAGCAGGACAACAGCGAGTATCAATTTTCAAGTCTTTGGTCTGACCCGACTGGGGGTTAAACCCACAACCTTGCGAACGGGAGGAGAACACTCTAACCACTCGGCCACCTTAAGATAGGGGGAGTTCGAACTATTAGATTAACACACAAAAAAACAAATCTAGAAAGTTGCCACAACCACTAGATAAAGATACAAGATTTAGTATTAAAAATTAAATACAATATGATGCCACAACCAGATCTCAATTGCCATTCAAAAAAGAAATTCTTTATACAAATAAAGAAAAGAAATTTTAACAGAAACGTTAACAATATCTTGTGGCAATCAAAAAAGATAAATACAGTAAATAAATGAAAGACTGCATCCAAAAAGACCCTACATGGCAAAAAAACATACACAACACTAAAATGAATGATAAAATCTTCGAGTCATGTCTTATCGTGTAATATGTGTATTTGTTATTCCCTCTTAACCTGTCAATGTTTGTTTTACAAAAAAATACAAGTTATTGAAATGAAAAGTCCCTGCCTTTCACTTTCACTTTCAAGAAATGATGTTACAGGCCGGGGGCACTCGATCTTAAAACTACTGACGTTCAGACAAAAAATTAAGTTTCAAAATCGAGCCCCCACGTTACAGCACAGTGCAAATTTGCTGAAGACCGACCCTTACAGTGCATTTCTTTGACCATTTTCCCCAGTTTGGGCAAAGAATTTCGAATTTCTTTACCCTTACAGTACACCTGGTCTTTGTCAGAAGCTCGAAAAACCTACCCTGGGCCGCACGTCTGGTAAGTTAATTACATTGTTAATGGCTTTGGCAATGATTGTAATTTTTGCAAGACAATGTTTAAAGGGATAATTACAATCTAGGTTGCAGAGAGTGTGTTGCTATAGCAACAAAGATAAAGTAGATTAGATTAGAATGAAAGCATATAATATGATCTTGAATTTCTATCACTCCCCCCAGAATTTCGTACCAAAATTCTTGGACCCCAATTGATTTTCAACATTAAATTTTTCACCCCCCCCCCCCAAAAAAAAAAAAATTGAATCTTGAGGATATGAATTTTAGCACCCGTGTCCCCTAGATTTTTTCCTGATTTGTATAGACCCGATCTTTCACCATAGCTACCTCCCTGGACGTGTCCGACAATTCCTCAACACGGGGGTACGGTTCTGGAAAAGCCCACTAAAAATATCCACAAAACTACAATCGTACCTACTTCCCACTCTGTCTCAATCACACCTGCAAGAATCAATGTGAAATAGTTTTCACTATGGTGCGTACAAAATGGGTCTTATCCCAGCTTATCCCGAGATAGTTACCTACACTAGAATAAATGGACATTCGAAGCTTAACAGAAATTGTTAATCCTGCTTTCACGACCCAGCAAAACCATAGTGTATGATAACGATACTTGAACAACACAGAAAATCATCAATACAATCAAAAAGCATAAAGTTGAAATCCAACGAAAACCAACTAATAATAATTGACACAGAAAAGAGAAATAAAACAAAAACGATGCAGAAAGAATTACAAAAAAAAGATTGCAATCAAATTTGATCCAAATATAGTATTTTCTAAAAAAAAGTTTTAAAAGGAAAATTTCCTTCCAGTGACCTTACTCATGGGAAAGCAAGAAAAACAAATCATAGAAAAAAAAAAAGAATTCTTACAAAATAACCATATCTCATACACACACATCTAAATGTCATATTGAAATTTTGGTAAGACCTTGAGAAAAATAAACAACTGTTTTATAGGAAATATAACCTTTCTTAATTTGTAGTTGATACAAATGGTTACCTTCTGGCTATGAATGAATCACTTGTCAGAAAAGTACTACAAATTGAAAAAAATAACAAAAGTTCTTAGACTTTCAATTGGGTTTCTAAGTTTTTTTGTAGTTGTTGTTGAATTTATTGAAAAAGAGTCATTATTTTAGCTGTTTTGAAGCAATTTTCTTCAGAAATCATAATATAATATTCTTAAAGAATTCTTTGCTTTATAAATCTTATGTTCATTTGAGGTTTGTTCTTATGTAAAAAATATGTATAAATTGATTAAAAAGGACACTAGTCTAATACTATAAGAACATAAGGTTTCTACGGCCAAAAAGTTAAGAACATGCTGAGAACATTTAAAGCCTGTAAGAAAATTATTTCAAAGCAGCTAAAATAGCTCCTTTTTTTAGTAGAACCAAGAATATCTTATTAAAAAAATATTTTATTAATAAGGCCAAAACTAAAAAAAATTAATAACAAATCCAGCAGCTTCTACAGTGTTCTAATGACAACTTAGACCTTGAATAAATTACAAGGGACTGATACCATTTTTTGTTCTCATTGCTAACCCTGGTAAAACTTTTTTGACAAGCCATTCATTGAAATGAAATCACCTTTTCAAACTATGTGTAGTTCTTTTCGATTTAAAACACTACCATAACAGTTCATCAATTCTATAAACATATAGTTACACACACTTTAATATTTGAAAACAACAATATACCAGCCTCCCTCCCTCCCTCCAGGACCAGACATGCAATAGAACAGAAACAAATATTACAAACAAAATGTGGTTCAAAACAGCACTAGAAACAATCTCATGATGTAAAAATGAAAACAAAAATTGCATTCAACATTGGAAAGTAACAAGATAATTTTTTGTTTCGGTTAAAAGCAATAAATTAACAATCTGATGATGTTAAATTAATCGAAAGCAACACAATCATAGAGCCTCCTCAGGTTGTAAGAATGAAAACAAAAATACTTATTATTTCCACAAAGGAACTCGAAAATTTATTGAAAATTCAAAGGCATCATAATAATTTTTCTTTCTGTAAAAGCATAATCAAATCATTTTCAACGCAAGATAAACAGTATAATAGCAAAACTTGAAGACTGTATCACGAGAACACATCAGATCATATTATACATAAAATCTAATTGTAAAACACAAATCAATTTTTTTTAAATCATATGATTTTCAAAATGAAAACCTCATTTTTGTTGTCACAAACATGAATTATTTTTGTCACAAACGTGAATTGAATACTTCTTTTGATTAAATAGTAGATCATAAAAACACTTAACTGTTTATTGATTAATTACGATAGTCATATGTCTGCTTCCTTTTCCACATTTTTTTATAAAGTGTTTTTCTTAATGACAACTCATGTTGTTATTAGCAATGATTCACATTATATTTTTGACAGCATAAATACAAAACAAACAAAACACTATTTTCAAAAAACATCAATTTGCATTTTGCATCTTAAAGTTTGGCCATTGTTTGAATTAAAATGTAATAATAAAACCAATTATAAAAGAATAGTGGGAGATGATTTTTTATTCAAAGTTCTGTTTTCACTAGATCAGGAACCAAAATCTAGAAAAAATGTGGTACATAAGATTAACAATAGTAAATGATAAATGATGGCCCCCCTTATTTGTAGTCAAAGTTGCAAAAAATAACGAAAAATGACAAAATAGGTCCATCATTTTATCCTTTGTTGTTAATGTTACCACATTAGTTCTAATATATGTTTGGTTGCAGAAAATTTATATTACTTGACAATTATAATAACAATATAAAGGCTTATTAAAGTCTCCAGTATAGTTTTTTCAGAGCTTTTGATTTGACAGTGGTGATGGGACAAAGGATATTGAGTTACTGAAAATCCGACCTCGTAAGCTGATTAAAGAAGTACATGGTTACAGGCAAAAATCATTTTGAAATTTCAAAAAAAACTACCCTTAGGGTTTTGCCTGAGGAAAATAAATAATGATCGAAAAAAGAGTGACCCTGTGATCAGATTATAGGAGATTCATTTTAGTGACATTATAAAGTTTTTCTAGTTACAAGGGACATCAAGAAGTCAGGGGAAATGAAAAAAATATATAAAAAAGCAACCTTTGCCCATTTCTTTTGTCAAAAAAGAGTCAAAATATGCGACTTTTGACCAAGTTTTTTCGAAAATTTCGAAAATGGGCTGAAAAAGCCTCCTGCAACTAAAACCAAAATAGAATAGAATAGAATAGAAACAATAACATAGCAATGACGATCTATTATATTAGGTTTTAGTTGAGGCATTGATCTCATGTTTTTACAGGTCAATTTTTAAAATTATTTATCACTATGTAGGAGGACGTCAAAAACTTTACTGCTTCCTGTAAATCCTGTGTGTGTGAATTTTTTCTACAAACACGATTCAGAGATGTACAGAAAAAAAACAAAAATCAGATTATTGTTCTTTCAATACAGTTGTACAGGATATTGGCAATTTTTTGTCCTTGCTTTAAAATTCCCGTAAAAAGCTGGTGTTTTTGTCTCTACTCAACCTCATAGACTGATAGACACTATGTGATTGAACTCTAAACTTTTTTTTTGCATGGATGAATTAATCTAATAATCAATCTAATCTCATTCTCTAGCCTTGTTACTATACTCTATCTCCTATTAATCATACTACCCAATCTTTTCTGGTCTGAGTCAACATCCAACATATATCCCATTTTAAGCTTACCCAATATTTACCATAACTCTAGTTCTATCTTCAACTCTTGTCTTTTGAATGACTTTATTCTGCACCATAAATCTTAAATTTTAATAATAATAATAAAAGATTATATTTATTTAGTTAGTTATTTTATCTATATTTTATCTAAATTTAACTTATCATAAACTTTTAAATAGGATTTGTAATTTATTTTTAACCTTTTTCATTTTGTTATTTATGTTCCATTTGTGAAAGCAACTTGTAAAAAGTTCCTGCAAAATATTGAATAGAAATAGAAATATATAAAAGCATGATATAGTGATGGGAAGAAGGTCAAACAACTTCATTTTTTGGTTGTCCAACCTAGAAGAGAAAAAGATGGGATAGGGAAATGTGTTGCCTTTGCGAATAGTGCCTTAATTTAAAAAAAGATTTAACTTGTATTTAATATGTGAGGTATATATATACTCTAGTACAGAAAATACAATATATTGGCATTGAAGTATATATTAAACCTCCACAAGTCTTTACATCCCTGCCTCAACCCCGTTGAAATCCAGGGGCATTCTAAATGAAAATATTTTCTAATGGGTATATCAAAATATACTGTTGCAACCTTGTTCAGAATTTTTTTTCCAATGGGAAGAATTGCAGTGGTGACTCTCGACCTGATATTTTATTTTGCCTAATAATTTCCAGCAGCTCAGAGCTAGGTCTCTGTGAAGTTGGGGTACAGTAATTAAAAGCACAGAATCGCTCCAACAATCGAGGGCCAACAAGGAGCTCTAAAATTTGTTATATTTCATTTTTTCAAGACTCCTCATTCCGCATTGAAAACTAGGCGTTTTTTTGCTTTACTTCAGAATCCTAATTTATGCAAAAATGTATAAAAATTACTATTCTTTCCCTTCCATTATATCGATTTCAGCATCATCGTAAAAACGCATCTCTTTCTCTGTCATCTTTAGAATTGATAACAGTGATGCATCTTTTCTATTGTTTTGAAGATCGCTACAAATTACATAGTGAGTTATTATAGTAAGCTGAAGAACACGCTTTCGTAGGGCTGTTCTTTGTTAAGGCAAAGTGATTAGATTGTTTTCTTCTTTTATGAGGAATTGCCTGGTGGGATCTGCTTGAAATTTTAAATAAATATTATTTAACCTTGATTAGTTCTGAGTCTAAGTTTGAAGTTTTTTGCCTGGCTAAAACGGTTGCTAGTTCCATAAATGTCTTAATTGTTAACCCCCTGGAAAGAAGCGCTTGGCAACAACCTGTGTTATAAATTTTTTTTTAATAAGTGAGACATGAATTCTCAGATTACGCAGTTTTACGCTGTTTTGAAATTGCACTGTTTTTAGGCATCTTGATACCACTGTTTTTAAAATCTCAAAGCCAAATTTTCGAAAATCCTGACATAATTTTTTGATGACCAACCCAGTTTTCAGGCCTGAAATGACGCCAAATGAAGATATTTGTGATTGCTGCCTTAAAAATGTTTCTGTTTCTGTGATTCAGAACATCTTTTGAAATTTAAAACACACTGCCAGTCCTTACAGGCAAGAGAAAACTGCCAATTGAAATTTGTTGCTACTCCGCTGCCTTGTTAAATTTATGTTGGTGTTAAAAAGTTAAAATTGACAAGATTGTGGAGCAAGATTAATTTTTAAGAATAGAGGTGGTGCAAGTGGCTAAGTACGGGCAGAAGTGCTTTGTTAGTGTAAGCCAAGGCTGATATGAATATTTGTTCCCAGACTTTATAGGTTAAAATTATTCACCCATCTCGATTGTCTATGGTTATGGTATGAAATTTAATAAATTGGATGACGGATGACTTTAGCTTTTTAGATCATCAGATCTTCTGAATAAAAACAGCAAGTGATTTTCAAGAGCAGGGCAAGATCTTTTTTAGAAAATGTTTATTTCAAATTATTTGAAAAGTGACCAACACATCCATGGATATCCATCCAGCTTTCTTCTTCTCTCAACTGACAGTTAATAAAATACATATATTCTGAAATACACAGTCTTTAATTACCAGGACCTCGTTAACTATTGGACTTCAATTTTTATCTAGAAAAATAATACATTGCAAAAAAAATCAAAACAAGCATGAGATTGGTTGTCCACAACTCTTATGATGATGTCAGTGTTTGGGCAGCTAAGTATATCCGCAATAAAATTAAGAAGTTTAAACCTGATGAAAACAGACACTTTGTTCTAGGTTTACCCACAGGTACAATATTATTTATTGATTTTGAGAATTCTTTTACTATTTTGCTGACAAACTATTTCTTTATGTTTGTACATCTCTTTTCAATCATATTCTTTCAGGGGGCACTCCATTGGGAATGTATAAGACACTCATCAAGTTTTATCAAGATGGTGAATTATCATTCAAATACGTCAAAACATTCAACATGGATGAATACTGTGGCTTACCAAGGGACCACCCAGAGAGTTACCATTATTACATGTGGTCAAATTTCTTCAAACATATTGATATTGACCCCAAAAATGTGAACCTGCTAGATGGAAATGCATCAGATCTATGTGCTGAATGTGATCGTTATGAAGAAGAAATCAAGAAAGCTGGTGGAATCAATCTCTTTGTTGGAGGTAAATAAAAGTCTGTCACTTGATGTTTGAAACAATATTATAGTATAAAACTATTTCCGAGATCCCAAACACTTTTCTTATGAAGATTTGGAGATTTTTCCCACAAAGATAAAGAGTCACAATGTAACATCCAATGAATAGTCGAATTACCCTCGTGAAACTAATTATCTCAACTAGTAAATAGTGTTCTCCTTCCTGCTGCTTTAACATTAGGTATTGGTCCAGATGGTCATATTGCTTTCAATGAGCCTGGATCATCCTTAGTTTCACGTACCAGAGTTAAAACTCTTGCCATGGAAACAGTGGTTGCCAATTCACGATTCTTCGATAACGATATGAGTAAAGTACCAAAAATGGCATGTACTGTTGGTGTTGGAACAGTTATGGATGCTGAAGAGGTTTTTTATTTTGTTTTATATTCAAATAGGATTTTACAGAAAAATAGGCTATAGCTCGATCTTACATGTTCGCAAATTCCCCTCACATGGAATGGGATGGGGCAAAAGTTCGTTCGCTTGCCAAGTTAACCACTGTAAGTGGGAATCAAACCCTAATTTCTAGTTCTAGTGCGGCAATCTATAGATCAATGGCCACTACACTACGGCTTTCGATATCTCAAAATCAAAGAAAACAAGTTGAATTTATTGAGAAGAGTTTAAAGAAAGTTTTTACTTGTTATAGTTCAAAACAAAACAGAGTTTTAGAATCTGATACAATAGAAACCTTCTTCAGAATGAAATTTTAGTTACTTCTCTATACACCTTATAATTTTTTCAAATATTTTTATATTTAAAAAATAGGTTATGGTGTTGATTACTGGACAATCGAAGGCGTTTGCCTTACATAAAGCAATTGAAGACGGAATCAGCCACATGTGGACCGTATCTGCATTCCAACAGCATCCTCATACTATCTTTGTGTGCGACGAAGAAGCGACAAATGAATTAAAAGTCAAAACTGTCAAATATTTCAAAGGTTGCTTTTTTAATAATCAATGTGATTTCTCTTTTCAATTTCACTATTTAGACAAAAAAAGTTCGATCTGTTGTTCTACGGATCCAATTTTCTCATATATACAGCATTACTATTCTACCAACTACTTATATATTTTAGACAATATGTCTGTAGAACAGCAAAAAATAGAATTTCTCTCACCTTATACCCTTTATAATTTTCTTATCTTTCTCAGTCAGCGATGGTTACTGGTTACTGGTTACATTTTAGGCACAATAAGTTGCATGTATCATCTCGTCTCATCTCTAGTCCAGTCCATGATCTATTCTACAAATTTTTGCGGGAATTTGATTTCGTGGGTCCTGGGCTTTTTATTGTTACAGAACTATATAGTTTGTAGAATTGTATAGTTGTTCTCAACTTCAGTTGAGCTATAATCTGAGAATGTCTGTCAGTGTGTCTGTCTGTCTGTCTGTCTGTCTGTCCGAAAACTTTGGGGCAGGCTGCAGGCTTCAAAAATTGTTCGATTTGATACCTGGGGTTGTTTTTTTCATTTTTTGAAAACTTTCATTTTTAGGGCCTGGGGACGAGTTTTTTGCCAAAACGCGGCTAAAACTTTGGGGCAGGCTGGAGGTCTCAAAAATTGTCCGATTTGGCTGAAATTTAGTACACTTGTTCCTTAGGTGAATACCTGGGGAAAATTTTTATTTTTGAGTTTTTGCCAAAACGAGGACTGGACTAGAGATGGGGTTTGACGCATGTTGCTTTTTATTGTGCCTAAAATAGTTAGAAATTTTACTTTTTATGTGATTTGTTTCAGGTTTGATGGACTTGTACGAAGGGCTTGTTGAAGATCTTGACGAGGAGGGGAACAGTAAGTTCCCTAACAATAGAGGCTGTTATACAGGTAATTAAATTGTGAAATGTTTGCATGCTCAATGAGAGGATTTGGTTGGTTGGTGTGGTGATGTCTTTCTAACAAAAAGATTTTTTATTTTTATTATGCATTATATAGACTCTTGAAATTAAAAGAAAATCTACTTTGTCATTCTTTCATGTGTGATAATCTTGTAGTTTTTCCCTTGTTCTCTAAACACAAAACTGCTTGAAGCCTTTGATGACAGATGATTAAAAATGTGTCCCTTTTTGTTTTTATGTAATGATTTTATTTTTAGAATTTTAAAATTAATTTAATTATATTTTATTAGTTTATTTGAACTGGTATTATTTAGACTGCTAGCATATAAATAAGAAAAATTAAAACTGTTATTTTTTTCGCTTTTTTCAAATTTTATCTTTGTTAGTTAATGTATTTCTATTGTATTATTTCTATTGAACTTTTTTTCTAGATTATTCTGTAAAAAATATTTTTGTTATTGTTTAGTTTCTTCATAGATAAGTGTGTCATTTATAATTCTTTGTACGATAGAAGATAATATTTTGTTTAGCTCTTCAATTAGACTCTATCCCAATTTTGGAAAACTGATAAACTGATAAATTGACCGGGTGGTAAAAAAAAACGTCCATAAAATTAAATTTTGACGTAGCGCTTTCTTTTTATGCTATCGACTTCAAATTTTCTATAATTAAACTTTAGCCTATTCTCAAACATTCTATCCAAAGTTTCAGAAACATAACATCCTTTATTCTAATTTTGGATCACCCGGTATAGAAAGCTTATTATTATATAATAATTATTTCTAGGTTGACTGTAACTGTACTAATTCAATTTTGGAAAAAGTTTCGATGTTTAGGGATACTTAACATTTGTTAACTTCTATTTATTGATACTACGTCTTTGATTAACTCTAACTAACATTACAATTGCAATTAAAAAAGTCTTGGGTTCATGTTGAATTTGTTATAAAGTGCTGTTGTTTTATGCTCCAATTCTGGATGTGCGACATTTAGAGATCCAAATTGTATACACGAAGTTTTTGGACCTGCCAACTTGTGACCACTCAAGTTTTCTGTAGTAAAAATTTCTTAAACGAATTTGGAGAACAAAGCATCGAGACAGATATTCGTTCCTTTTATTCAAGCGATTTTCAGAGACTTTGTTCTAAAGTAAAGAAAGATTGGAAGATGAATTATATGACATTTCAAACTATTTTTGATGACGATGATAAACTATACAGTATATAATTTTTATTTTACAGTGAATCAAAAAAGATAATAAACAAAAAAAAATACAATGGTATGAAAAGTAAAATGAGTTACAAATACACAGTGAACAATCAGTTCTTAACAAAAGAACAACGCGATTCTTACGAAAAGGATGGGTTTCTGGTGATCAGGAAGTTGATTCCACAAAATGAGTTGGCTCGCTATCGTCAACGCTTTGTGGATATCTGTCATAAACGAGTTGGACATACTGGAGCAATGACCATCATGAAAGACGTCGCTTTGAAGAATAAGGAAGGTAATTTCTTTCAACTTTTTTTTGCGCTGTTTTTATAAGAACCTGGGATGAGCCTTGGCTGTTTGTTCTTATTTTCTTTCGAAACTAGGCTCAAATTGTTCTTCGTTGTTATGTTTGAAAAGAAGGAAAATAATTATGTACTTTTATTTATAGCTGCAGTGCTATTCTTAGATGTTCTTAATTTTTGCTTATTTCTCAGCCTCATTGTTCTTATAAAATTATTCTTATAAAATTTTTCTTATGAAACAATTTTTTTTTTAAACAAACAAACAATGTAAGAACTTAAGGCTTTAAAAGCCAAAAGGTTAAGAACATGCTAAGAAATTTTTTTAGCCTTCTGAGGAATATTTATTAATCAAATTGCTTGAAAGCAGCTGAAATGGCTTATTTCCAGTAAAGAACATTTTTAAAGCTTTAATATTAGAATAATTAAGAACATACGAAGGCTCCCTTTTGTCACAGTGTTCTAATAGAAAAATTGCTTTGTTTTTCTACTTCATTTTTACAAGGGTGGCCATTCTAGACCATTATTTAAGTGATTCGTATTTTTTAATTTTACATGAATGAAGTGTAATGTTCCCTCTGAAATTTAATTTGGTGAAATTTCTTTTTTATTTCGTTGTGCTAGACGCTCTAGTGCAGGTGTATTTTGTCTAATATAATTGTTAAACCGCTTATATTCTGATGCCACATCTTCACAAAATTTATTATATGTTTTTTCCGTAACTTTAGTGCGTCCAAACCATCCTCCGTCTTCTGTCTCCTTTTTCGGCTCAAGCTCCAGACATTTTTTGAAGTTATCATTATTTTGAATTATTTGGTGTCCCACCTTATCAATGCAGACCATTGAGTCTAGTGCTAATTTTCTTTTAGATTTCATGCAATTTTTATTGTCTTTGACCAGTTTCTGGTGGTCCTTTTCCAGGGTATCAAGTAGGGTATCAAGTTTATTTTTGATCTTTTGGCATTCCCTATTCTCCTCGACTAACTTTGTTTGAATTTCTATTACTTGCTCTATTCTGGCACTGGTTTTTATGCATTGATTATATCCCTCATTTCGTTTGGTGAAGTTGTGCCTCATCTGGGTGAGATCAGCTTTGCATTTTTCATAATCTGCAGATGTTGTCTCGTATTTTGACTTCATCTTTTGGTGTGCTACTTTCGTTGTTTCGTACCGCTCTTTATAAGTGTCGCACTCAAACTTCAGTTTGTCATATTTTGCATCGAATCTGGTAGAAATGAGATGATAAATGTTATGGATCAAAACTCTTGTTCATTTATTGTCAATTCCTTTTTGATTTAAACGAAAAAAGTTTTCACTAATCTACTCATAACAGTAATGTAGTATTAGCATTTAGTATTTTTTAACCTAGTTAATTATATGTGTTGTACCGGGTGACTAGAAAGAACTTCACACGTTTGACGGCGTATTTGAGTCCTAAAAATTATGCAAACAAACTAAATTTTTCTTTTGAGTGTTAGAGGAAGATCTAACTTTTGAGGTATAACTATTTAAATTTGGCTCATTAATTACCAAGTTTAAAAAGGTCATTTTAATTCAAAATTCACTTTTCAAAAAGTGCAAAAACACGTCAAAAAAGGGTATTAAATTAGGCATTTTTAACATTTCCAATCCAATAATAATGTTTCTCAAAACTTTAGGTGGCACTTGGGGAAAATCTTCTGAACTAGCAAAGGTATTGGTTTGAAATTTTCACTTATATCAGACCGCATTTAGACTATGGAGATATCATATACGACCATCCTGGCAATTCCACGTTTGTGCGTAAGCTT
>JAUJPO010044909.1:0-16866 GCA_032270745.1 Tiaropsis multicirrata
GATATCCATGTATTTTTTGCTGGACCCCCTGGATATCCATGCATTCTGTGCTGGATATCCATGCATTCTATGCTGGATATCCATGCATTCTATGCTGGACCCCCTGGATATCCATGTATTTTTTGCTGGACCCCCTGGATATCCAAAGAATATTAGAATATTGAACCCCCTGGATGTCTGATATCCTCAACAGGGGGGGGGCACGGACTATTTCTGGAAAAGCCCAATTGGCCTACACGTACTCAAAGGGTTAATAACCCAGGGGTACTGACCTTATGGTTCGACGGAAATGTGCCGCGGGGATTGTCGATAAACGAATGTTGGCGAATTTTTGCTCCAAATAGTGAAAAAGGGACACTGGATGGAATTCAAATTCCAAATTTTTCCGAAAGAAGTTTGTAATTCTATATTGAAAGTCTCACTTTCCAAAGAATAATGGTCACCACACAGTGGTCCTTCATCATTAATATTATACACAACAAAATAGTAGTGTTGCATCAAAAGTCAACAGAGACATGAATACCTTGACCATTGACATAAAATAAACAAACACTCGATTGGTATCGTTTGTTGTAAAGAAGGTTTTTCACTTCAAATAGAGTATCTTCCCACTCCCATTTCATTATAAGCACGTGTCAGCTTATAAACACTTTTTTATATAGGAACAAACTATGTAAGAACAGAGTGGAGGACTTTTTAAACCTTCTGCTGAAGATGAAGATGAAGATGCTTTATGAAATGAATTGCTAGAAAGCAGCTAAAAAGGCTCTTTTTGAGTGTAACTTAAGGCTTGATTGACTTCAGAAAAGTTCTTCTTGTCACAGTCTGCTAGTATAAAAACTTTTCATCCATTAGTATTCCACACTGTAATTCATCAACTTAACCCGAGACAGTTTGCGAAAGGTTCTCTCTAGGTCTTTTTATCAACTTTTGAAGTACCTTATCGGACAAGACAATGTCGGTCTAATTTTTCGTCGGACTGAATTATTTTCGTCACTTTTGTCCAAAAAAACACAAATTTTAGGCTAAAAAACATTTTTTTTTGGACTTTTTTTTCATCAGACTAAATTATTCGTTGGACAAAATATTCGTCACCTCCAAAAAATTTCGTCACTTTTGTCCGACATTGTTTTGTCTGATAAGGTAAACGTATGTCAATACTGTCAATCAATTGTCTTTGATGTGTTCTCGTTCGTAAGATAAGACTATTGGTCTTTAGGGCCTTGCAAAATAATACCATTCCATTTAACCTTGAAGAAAACTGAGAAAAGGAAATGGTACAAACATTTCAGTTTTAAAAATCGACAGTGCAAAACCCCAGTCAATAACTCGACTTTTTGAACTCAAACTTGTTGACTCGACTTTTTTGAACTCGAACTTTGAACGTTAACTCAGCTTTTCCGAGCCACTTTGATAAAAAAAAGCTTTCAAGAGTGCTCGTGCCATAGTATTTATTCATTTCACCTTAGAACTTCAGATTTTAAGTGAAGTGTTCACGCACCATTATTTGATGGCTCTTTCTCTCTAATTCAAGGGGTTAAATTTATTTACAAATCCGCCTACAAAATTGAATTCATTAAAGCACATAAGCTCTCGAATATAATAAATTGCCTCATGGCAATTCTCAGACGAAGAAGTGATGGGCGATGATAAATAACGCCTACAATTTGCGCCCCCTCCTTAAAGAAAAAAATCTAGCAAGAGTAAATCACTCGCATAACATCACACTTAAGTCATGCCTCATGGCAATTCTCAGACTCGTTCCCAGTACTTGATTGGAATCAATGACCCCAATTATTTTTTGTACGGAGGAAGGAAAATAATTTTTCAACTTAATCGTTCATGGCGAGGGTGGATAAGAGGCTTAAAAGCTAAGCGCTCTTCAGAAATCAATATAACAAAAACATGAAATCCAAAGCAAAAACACAAGTAAAACACTTGAAATCAAATTCATTCGATCATTCACCATTCATGATATCTTTTACGTAAGCTTTTCTTCATCCCAAAAAGTTAGGTTAGTTTGCTACTAGTTGCATTGATAAAGATTTAAAACTAGTGGCAAACACCTGTTTTTTTTTAGGATGCTTAAGTACAAAAGATTACCCCAATGGATAATGAGCGTCGATATTTATATATGGACAGCTCGTTTTTAAAGTGGGAAGATCGGGGATTAAGCCAGGTCCTCTGGTGAATGTTTTGAAAACCATCGCTTTTTAAAGGCTGGTCTTTTTAATAAAATGACGTAATACTAGACCACCATTGGCATGGAAATAAATGAAGCCATTCGATTGGTTAAATATGACGTTACAAGTTGCGCGCCTTATGAAAAAAGTAACTCTTTTTTCTTTGAGCGCGGCGTTCCAATGACGTAATCTTTTCTAAGGAACTTTCGGGTGTTGCACGCAATGAATGGAGTCAATCTGAACCCAATGACGACGACCCAATTTAAAAACACATATTCATATACCTAAAAATGGTGCAATTAATAGTAATACCTTTGTTGATGAAATATTATTTATAGAAAACCACTTAAAAAATGACCATATAAAAAGCAACAAAAAACTGGTAAACAACTTTACCTATATTTCGCAATCCAAAAGTAAAATTTTGAATGAATTTTTTTTCGCCATGAGCTACTTATTTAAATCCCCCACATTTTGTTTGGCGAGTCAAGTAGGATCATAATGGTGAACCTTGGTATTAGATCATGTGTGTCCAAAACAAAACGTCACAATATATAAATCAATTGATTCTAAAGCGGGATTTGAGCTGTTAAAGAAAAAAAATTATGCGTGGAAAATTGGGGTGGAGGAAATAAATTTAAGGTTTTTTCTCAGAATCCCCCCACCCCCCTTTACATTTTTTACCCCCGGACAACAGTTTTACCCCCGGACAATATATCCTCCACTCCCCGTAAAGTTTTTTTCTGGAACGGGTCATTCAGAGTTCGCTAATTTTGACCTTTGACCCTAACGCCAATCCTCTAAACCTTTGAATTGAATGTGAGCTGAAAACTACAGTAGATCACCTGTTTTGGGATTTAAATTTTATGCTTCACAATCGTAGAATCAAATTCAAAATTGGCCTATATGTCCTGAAGAAGGCACTCGATACTCGCTGTAAGAAGAAAATGTTAAATATAATTTTGAGATAAAAGAAATAAAATTTGCTTTTTCTTAGGGAACAAAAAAAATAGAATGCTTTGAGTTTATAGTGTGAGTGCAAACAAACTAAATTTTTAGAAATACTAAAAAATATGGGAAGAGGATGTTTGTTTCTTTACACAAGAGGTGCCAACAATCCTCAAAAAAAAATGCCGGCAAACTGTCAAAACCAATAAAGCGCAAAAAGTTCAAAAAAAATTGAAAGAAGAGTTGTTTAAAGAAAATATACCTAGAACAGGTGCCTCCGACTCAGTAATATGATTTTTCACATAATTCTTTATAGGAAATTTTATAGTTTAAGAAATTTGAAGTCAATAGGATTCATCAAAAAGGCTTTTCCAGAAAAAAATCCGTGTCCCCCTTAAAACCAGCCTCCCTGGATATCCGTGTTGAAAATTTCAAACCCCCTGGATATCCTTGGTCCACACACACCCCTCTGGATATCTTCTATCCTCAGCAGAGTGGGGTCAGGGATAGGGATTTTTTCTGGAAAAGCGTAATGGTGCAGACCAGAATCGAAGTCAACAATCCTTTAAAATGGTATGCAAAATCGTATGATTTGCTTTTTTGATTGACAATAAAAGTATTTCATTCGTAATGGTAGTCCGACTTAAGATGTTATTATAATCCAAAATAAAAACTTCAATACACCTTATTCCTATAAAAAAACGTACCACCCGACTACTATATAAACGGCTTTTATGTTCGAATTTTGCAGTCTTTTTGTACCATTGGATCAGAGAACCATTGCATCAGCAGCTGCAGAGTTAACAGAAATTATGGCGCTACGTTTGTTGACTGTACTTTTTGCCGTAACTTTGGCTTGTACTTATGCTAGTAGAGGTATATGGTATTTTAATATTTTTATCTATAATGCTTACCAGGTTTCGAGTGACCCAGTGACAAACGTACGATTCATGATATCCATTACGTAATCTTCTTCTATGGAAACATCCCAAAAAACCGGATGTTTGTCGCCAGTTTTATTGTTGAAAATTCAAAACTAGGTTGTTTCCACGTATAAAAGATTACGTAATGGATATTGTGAATTGACTGAAAAAGGTAGGAAATTGATCCATAAGAAACCCCAGTATGAAGGCATAAAATTTGTTGCTTTATGTACCATAACCGAATGCCTTTCCTATTTTGTGGTTTTCAACAATTCGTTCTCAATAATTTCAGTGGAGATCTGCGGCGATGAGACTTTTACTTTGAGTTGTCGAAATGGAGGCCAACTTCAAATCCACTCGGCGCTTTGGGGTCGAAAAGACAACACAAGAGTAAGACATTGCCACAGACGTATGGTCGGATCATGTAGTATGAAGGATTACACCGAGCGCGTGCAATCGTATTGTGGCGGATACACGTCATGTAGTATCACCGCCAATGGGCGTCTCTTCTCCTACTTTTCATGTTACTGGAATGAACCGTACGCTGATATCACTTATACTTGCAGTAAAAAAGGTATTTTCTTATTTATGTAGTATTTTCCTTGTTTGTTTGAAACTCCCTTACCTTTTTTTCTCAACCGTCACGAAGCATAACAAACAAAGAGTTTTTTGTATTTCTATTAGACTGGAGTCGTTTATGACGTAGTTTTATTCGATACTATATTATTGTGTACTATGTAACTTCTTGTAGTTTCGTAGTCAATGAATTGTTGCGTACCTAGACCTTTACTTTATGATTATAGTCGTCTATATGCTAGACTATACTTCTACTGAAAATCAACCAGAACGACAAGCATTATGAAAATAGCCCCGGCAATGGATATCAATAAAGTATTGAGCTAGCTCGTGTAGGCTTGTTCTTTTTTTAAAAAAGCCTTCAAAGGTTGAGCCTTTGTAATTCATGGTTTTCTTCTGTTGATTGGAGTGACAACAATTGCAATCTTTGAATAAAAAAAGAATCAGTTCAGGCACAACGCAACGGTGGTACCAGATCTCATCGGTTAACAAGTGAAAGTTGAAACTTAGAGCACCTTTTAGCTCAAAATTTTGCTTATTTCACTGCCTCGTCGTACCAGTTTAAAACTACGTGCGTCGTGTCTGCATAGTATACGACGATTTATACATTGTTTGATTTCATTTTTTTAGCAACAACAACCACAACAACAACAACTGCAGAACCTACTGAACCAACTATCAAACAAGGTAAGAAGAACGAATGAAACGTACACGTTCGTCTTTTATAAGCACAAACCAAATACGAACATAAGCTTTCAAAAGCCAAAAAAAGTTAAGCTTTAGATTTCAAGCCTTGTCAGGGAAGATTTCTCATGAGAAAATTGTTTGAAAGCAGTTTAAACATATCTTTTTCATTGAGGGTGGTAAAAGATGCTTGTTTGAGGGTTAAAGAACTAATTTTACAAGTTAGAAATTCATCATCAACCTTCCAGAAAAAATCACGCTTAACCCTCTTTTCAGTCACGGGCCTTCAAATCCAAGGAGCTAGGAGCTAGGACCTAGAACCTTAGTACACAGGCGTTTCAGTGTGAAAAGTTTTAGTGCACTAAACTAAAATTTTGATGCAGAGATTGGTTTACTATAGCTTGTGTTGCTGGTTTGGGCATGAAATTGTTGCATTGCCCACGTGGATCGTCTGTTCACATTACTGGAAGTTACGTAACAACAACACAACCCTGTGATAATGATGCTGAAGGAAGTGGAGAAAGCCCTGAGGTAGTAAAAGTGCTTTGTTTTTTGGTCAAATTGAGGATGTCAAACACCCTCCCCCCCCCCCCACGGATATCCGTGTTGAAAATTTCGAACCCCCTGAATATCCTAGGATATTGAAAATTTCGAACCCTCCTCCTGGATACCCCATTGGTCTTCAATTTCTTACACCCTGAGTATCCTAGGATATGGTAAAAATTTCACCCCTGGATATCCTATATCCTCAATAGTGGGGGTACGAGTTTTACAGGGTCGTTTATTAAAATTCATTTTGCGTTAAATTATTGCTTTCTAAGTCGCTTATTTCTGGAAGAATCATTGTGTTTGGCGGACTAATTTCAATCAGACAAAACAATGCCAAAAATTATTTTATAGATATATCCAGACCGTCTTAATTGAACTACTAATCGATCTGGTTTCTTGAAATCGAACTTTGTCAGCCGATTAAAGTTCGATTAATAAGCCGATCTGGTCTTTTAAATCGAACCTTGTCAACCGATTAAAGTTCGATTAAGTTCGATAGACAAACAGTCTGAATTCATGATATCCATTACGTAATCTTTCCTAAGGAAACATCCAAAAAGCCGCATGTTTACCACTAGTTTTACTGTAAATAATTCAAAACTGGTGGCAGACACCGTAGAGAAGATTACGTAATGAATATCATGAATAAATCTCGAAATTAAAATTTCAATTTTTAGCAGGAGGAAGTTGATTGTAAAGCAGAGATCAATGTCCAGAACTTCTTCAACGTTATGTGTAACATGAGACGCTCTCAGACATGCGTGTTGTCAATCAACAAAGCATTGTTCGCTAAACAAGGATTAAAATGTCGCGGCTATCAGCACTACCTCCACGCTCAATATTTATGTCGTTAAATATATAAAGTTGATTGTTTAAAGGAATTGTATTGCTATATTTTGTAACCGGGAGCTGAACAAGCAAAATAAAAAAAAATAAAAAAATTTGTCAGTGAATAGATATAAATGTGGAGCAAGACGACAAATATCTAATGTCTGTATTATAAAAAGAGATTCTTATGCTTATGACAGCACAGACGGCATCAATATATCCTCGTATAATTCTTTAAACTTACAGAAAATTTCCCTCAGTTTATATGTTTCACTATGAATGATATCCATTTTTTCCCTCTTATTTTGTCAACTTTTCTTTTTATCATTGTAACTTTAAAATAATAACGAAATTTACACGAACATCTGATCTATGGAGGTTACCTCTCTTTAGTAGAAACACAACAATGACTATCATGACCAATATTCACTGACGACGAATCGAAGATGTTTAAGGACGGTCGCATCTGTTCTGGTGGCTGCGTTCATCTGAAGGAGAAAAACAACCGAAATTTATTTAAATAATTCCAGAAAAAGTTCTGGGTATCCTTCCTTTATCCTCAACAGTCGGGGAACGGATTTTTTTCTGGAAAAGCTGAGAGGTCGTTTAAATGGATTTCAGGTTATCACATCATTCTAAACTCCCTTTATGCAAAACCATTTTGTCACTAGGCTCTACATGGAGGTTGAAGTAAATTCCCTACTGAAAGCTGTCAGGTAAACTAAGTTCTAACTCTAAGGTTCTCAGCGATCTTGGCGTCTAGTACCTTATCGGACAAAAAAATGTCGGACAAAAGTGACGAAATTTTTTGGAGGTGACGAAAATTTAGTCCGACGAATAATTTAGTCCGACGAAAAAAAAAGTCCAAAATAAAGTTTTTTAGGCTAAAATTTGCGTTTTTTTGGACAAAAAATATTTGAAAATATGGGTGACGAAAATTATATCCGACGAAAAATTAGTCCGACGAATAATTTAGTCCAACGAAAAAAAAAGTCCAAAATAAAGTTTTTTAAGCTAAAATTTGCGTTTTTTTGGACAAAAAATATTTGAAAATATTTGTGGGTGACGAAAATTATGTCCGACGAAAAATTAGTCCGATATTGTTTTGTCCGATAAGGTAGTTTGAGCATCAACGCCACATAACAGGAGTATCCAGATGTCGATCCCTGATCATTCCATGTTCAGTTATAGTTCATATATAACCCAGTCGGCTGGCCATGGACGTCGGGAAAACAATCGATAGACTGCCCAAAAGTGCTAGATTACTAAAGGCTGCATATCCACGTAAAAGATCGGTTTTAGAAAAAATTAAAATCGTGATAGCGGAGAATATACCGTCAACGGGTGATACATTGCATTACTCTGCCATCCTTTTCACTCAGTTTATTTCCTTTGTGTTTCTTCCAAAAATCTGGTCATCACAATAAATAATGTTTTGTTATTCAATAGAACCATAAAAAGCAACAGAACGTGTTTATACACGGCTTTTTTTGTTTTGGTTGCATTTAGTAATTTTGAGCGTGATTGACCTGCTTGGTATGCACAACTTGCGCCTTATTGTCTCCATAGTTTCACTTTGAAGTTTTTATTGCTATTTGGTAAAATACACGATGAAAAGTATGGCAGAGAAATACAATGTATCACCCGTTGACGGTAGTACATCATATAATACAGATGTTTCTTGTTATTTTGCTACGAAAACGTTCTATTTTGTGTAAAAACAGTAACAAGTTTAGTGTTTTCTAATGAATATATAAAATATACCTGTATATTTGTAATAGAATGAAGTTCCGATTTCAGTTCACGCAACGAGATATTCAAAAGAGGCTCTTGAAGCAGGGCAAGTAAAACCTCAGCAATGGATATAATACAGTTAGCATCCATGTCGTATTCTAAGAAAGAGAATGGAAAAATTGCGTTTCAATAGACATATTTTAGAACAACGTCCTATATATGTTCTAAAGGAAGTACCATAGTTACCATAGTTACCATAGTCCATCCATACATAATTATTTTGCAGGTAAAGAAAAACATTATTATATCATTTTATTTTGAGCTGTAATTCTTCAACCCATAGTGTACAAGGGGGTTCCAGGTCCCACTTGAAATTTTCAGTCCCAGCACACTCCGGAATAACCCACCTGAAAAATTTGCAATAAGGTTCTCAAAACAGTATTTTATAGTATTTTATTATATCCCCCATAACCTGGTAATTTTGAAAGCAGGCCAATTTACCTCTCACTATATTAATCCACTTCTTGACCAGTTGTCTCAACACATACTCATTATTCGACAACAACATAATTGTTGACGTCATCAAATCTGACGTCATTGCTTCGTGGTGGTCACGTGACTGTTCCGCGTGATGGGGTGTTCCAATCAAAGATTTGTATGTTCCGGACATTGTGTAAAGAAGGACAGCGGACACGAGGTCAGCAATTTGATTGATTTCACAATTGATGGTCAGTGTTTCAATTTTCTGTGATTCCCCGTCCTCACCAATTCCCTTTTCTCCTTCTTTAGACCAAATTGTCAAACTAATAGAAAAAAAGAGTGGAAATATATTAGCGGACAACACTATCTCTGTTATAAGCGGATCCTCGTCGGGAGCAGTTGAAGAGCTCGGTCTCGATGACCTTCATAACTTTATATGTCTCATCCAAAAATTAAATAATCCAAGAAATTTCGTTCACATTCACATTGAATTTTAGAATTTCTCCCTATTATTCAAGATAGATAGATGGATTATTGACTTTATTATTTAGGTCTATACAATGTTTTAACCAACAGTTAACAAAGAAAGGGGGAAAGGGATAACTACCTCGACACTAATTTGATGATACCATAAGCAGTTGACATTGGTAAATGACGAAACATAGCCTAAAAAGACAGAAAACAACGTTAGCCTTCGCTGTATTTTTTCAAACATTCTAATTTATTTTTTTTTTTTCATGAATTTTAAACTTCAAAGGCAGATTGTGGTGGCACTTTGGCTAAAAAGCAAGTTATTTTGAGCTATGACCAATAGACTGAGGGTCGTAAAAATGGCTTTTTGGACGAACGGTGTACGTCATTCGGTATCTTAAAGGTTAAAGCTAAAAACAAAGATCATATTTTTTATTCCAGGGGACCAGCTGATCAAACCCCATATCAGTGATATTGAATGGGTCGATTATCTGTTTAAATGTGAATGGAAAAACCCATACCCCGTTGAAGATATAGGATATCCAGGGGTAGGGGGTGTGGAATTTTCAACATCCTAGGATTTCCAGGGGAATTAGTGTTAAGAAAAATCGACATCTTCAACAGGGAAAAAGCCCATTGAAGCTGGGATCAAATTAAACAAAAAAAAACAACAACTAGTAAGTCAACCGGTTGTCACCCATACCAAAATCTTTCCAACAGGAATCAACATCTTTTGATACAAACAAGAAATGTTTTCCAAAACTCGTAACTGTTCAATCCCATACTGAAAGTACAAATAAGAATTATGTTTAATGATGAGCCCTAATTTAATCATCAGTCATTGAAACTTAAAATAATGTACACATTTTGCTATGGGAATATATTATTTTAGCTAAAACTCATTGTTTTCAGCAAAGGTATGAACATATAAGAACATTTCAAAGCTTAGATCAGGAGATTTGTTGGAAATTCACAACTTTTACCTACATTGAATCATATTCTACAATAACTTGGAATGAAATTCCAAACGTAATCAAAGGCGTTGAAACAATTTCATAATTCAAAAATGAATTAACTAAAATCGACTCTATGTAGGTAAATTCTTCTCTTTTGTATTTTTTAGGAATTTTTAGATAAATTTTAATGTTTGTTGGATTGTATTAGTATTTAGTTACTACATTTTTGTGCCAACGTTAAATAAAGAACAAATCAAAATCAAATTGATATGAAACAAAAAAAACACGTAACGTCGTAAAAACATTTACCTCTGAAAGTGTATATGTCTTCTCATCGTCATATAAATTTAAGATACTCCATCTAATAAAGAAAATTGATATAGAACAATTCTTAACCAACAATAAATAATTTTATCAAAGAAACAGCACTGGCAGTTATAAGTCTTTCTGAGATAGATTTCTTTGAGTAAAATGACTTGTTTTCGGGTCATTTAACTGATACGTATACAACATTATTTAGCCAAATAATTTGCGAAAGGCAAAAAGATTTGTTTCAACCAATTAGTGAAAACTTATTGAAAACATGTAGTCTTGACTTACGGGAGGGTTCAAAAATAGAGCATTTTAACAGCAAGGTAAAATCATATGTTATTTATTGAGCTTTGTTTAATAATATTCCAGTCACAAAAGCATAAGTATCATCGAAAGGTAGTCCTTGATTTTAAATTCACACGATATCAATTCTGTGTTTTTTTCTACTCGAAACAAAACCCGCCAAAAAGCCAGATGTTTAGCACTAGTTTTTTAGGATGTTTCCGTAGAAAATATTACGTAATGGTGGATATATTATAGGATTTTGTAATATTGAAGTTGTGTTTTCAATTCATTTTCTCAATGGTTTTACACTAGTTGAATATCATACCACCTCGGTTTAATAAATCTCAATAACCAATGCTAGCCTATTGAATATCTGCTTAATATAAAGCCATTTAATAAGAAATCATTTCTCGTACTTTACAGTAGTTCTTTCATGCTCAGAAGTTGATTTGGTTAATCCAGCCATATTGTAGCCTGAATGAATTAAGAAGATTGTAATTATTAGTTATCAGGGGACCTTTTTTACTCGCTGAAGATGAAATTTAGACTCCAAAGCAAAACTCAATTTTTTTTTTTAAAAATTTAAATTTTTTTTTAAGGTTTAAATGAACTGCCCGTATTTAAGGGTCGTGTCTTGGTCTTGGGCTGGCGTGCTGACAAGGCACGGATGTTAGCTATAGATTTAGACCGCGATATCTAAGGTTTGTGGTAAAATAATTATTTTATGTAAAAGCAAAAGAGTCTTCGCGCTAGAATGTAGTGCTGACTCAACAATCTTAATAACAGACCTCGTAAAAAAATTGATATATAATATTATACGAGAAACGGAAACAAAAAAACATCGCAATAAAAACGCACTTATGGCGATCGTGAAAATGAAATTGATGAAATCTTCAATTGCCAATGACGGTTCTTCTTTCTGTAATCTATGGAAAGAGAATCGAACTCATCAGAAATTAGCTCCTTCAAATTCGACAAATTCGACAAATTTCCTTCGACATACTTCAAGACCGGTCTCCGCTCATCGCACGCAGCGCTCAACTTTTGTGGTGTACGTCATCGAAAAAAAAAGCGCCGCGCTCAAAAAAAAATTGACAACTGTTTTACATTTTTCGAAGTCTAACTGATAACTTAATTTTTAACCAATTGAATGACTTCATTTATTTCTAAGCCAATGGTGGTCTAGTATTAAGTCATTTTATTAAAAAAGGCGAGTGCTGCGCCTAAGGAAGCATTGGGTGGAACACCACTGGGACGCCCCCTCTACGATCTGATAAATGCTCTTCATAAACAGATCCCCAAGAATAAAGTATAACTACCGTATTACATCGAATAAACGCCCTCCTCCTCCTTCAAAAAGCCCCACTCGAAAAAACGCCCCCTCTTAAAATCCAAAAAATCAATAAACGCCCCGGGTGTTTATTCGAAGTAATACGGTATATATAGCGAAAGTCTCCGCTGACCGAAAACTAAAACGCTCTAGAGAATAAATACTGTAAAATTTTCTTAGGCGTATTGCTGAAATTGCCATAAATCGTAGACATATTGATCAGTATCGTTATTTTTTGATTGAAAAGATGATTGGTACAATATCGGTATTCTTCAGGAAAATAGATCGGTATATCGGAATTCCGAACTCCCGTACACCCCGCCTATATATAACGAAAGTTTCTGCTGGCCGCAAATTAAAACTCCCTGGAAAGAATTACTTACCCTAAAGCGATAATGGACATTAGATATTTCTTACTCCTCAGCGCGAGGTCAGGTTGAAAGCACAACATGGCTGCGTTCTTCAGCAGTTGATTGGGTAATCTTTTTATCCAGTGTAAAATCTCGATTATTATTTGAAATGTCTCCTCGTCCAAATGATGATACAAACCGCCATTGGTAATATCTACAAAGAGATGAGTCAAGAATTTCTATGATATAAAGATTACGTGTAATCTTTAATATGGAAACATTCCAAAAAGTCAGATGTTCGCAAGTTTTGCTGATGTTTGTGTAGATGTTTTTATAGAAAAGATTATGTAATTAATACCGTGAACATGTAAACCGGTCTTGATACAACTTTTTGGGTGAGTGAGCCATATTTAAGGTAAGTACCCAGAGTGTACCTCATCTGTATCGTTCGTTAGTAAACCCGTAAAAAGTATCTGCAGGAGGGTATGGAGCTGCCAAATTGAAGCCCGTTGAAGTTTTCCGTAGTAAAGTCTCTTAAATAAGTTTGGAGAACGAAGCATCGAGACAAAAATTAGTCTCTTTTATTCAAGCAATTTTTAGAGACTTTTGTACTAAAGAACGACATGGTCTCAATTTGGCAGATGAATTATGACAGGTAAGTGCGTCAGTTACTTTGCCGTATTCAGTTTGCAAAATCTCACACTAGATATTATTTGCGAAAGGGAAATGCAAATGGAAGCGAACTTTTAAATTTTCCAAAAATCCAAAATTTCTGAAGAATCCTATATTTCTACTACAAATCTCAAAATCTTCATCTACCATCTATTAAAACTGCAAGTGTAAATTTCAAATATTGTTTTCGTGCTACGAACGAGTTGAACAAGCTACCTTATTATAATGCTTCAAAGAGAATCTAGAAAAAATCCCCATGTACCTGTCATCTTGATCAATGTCTTTTCCAACTCCTTTTGTACGGTGGCTTCCTGACAAAACTGGCATACACTGGCCACTTTGATGAACATCAAAGATGATCGGATCAGACCTAAAGCTGAAGGTGGCAAGCTCCAAGCATTCTTAATAACGATGGTGATGAACGATTTCAGATGGTGGAGCATTTCAGAACCAAACCTGAAAGGCGAAGCAAAAGAACTACAGTAGACGCTCCCTAATTCGACGCTCATTTATTCGATTAGGTCTCGTTTACGACCAACTGTCATAATCGAAGTCCTTTTATTCGATATTTCCCTATTTCATAAGCTCTTGTTAAGCGCGGCGCGTCTCTTTTGGTAAGACGTACGCGCGGTCTTAAAAAAATACGCCTGTCCGCCTGTCCCCTATATGGCATGGATTTTTTTTCTTCGTGTACGACTACATGGTTCGTATCAATTCTCGTGTCACTTTTTTTGTTAAATCTTCAGATTGCGCCGGACTTTAAATCTTCAGATTGAACCACGATTCACAGAATGTTTTTGTTTCTTTGTTTTTATTGGAGCTTGGATTGAAGATATAGGAGATTGGAGATTCAGAGATCTGAAGACACATCGAAGAAAGTTTCATGTATTGTTTTTCATGATTATGATGTTTAGATGTATCTTCTGTGTGCACCAACACTTGTTTGTTTGTTTGTTTTCTTCCAAATTCTTTTGATTTAAATGTTTTGATTTGATGGACAATTTTGTTTTTGTTTTTGGTGGGGTGTTGCTGCTGGGTTTATATGTTTCGCTTTCTTAAGGCCTGTCTTACACTATACGGCAAACATACAAAGAAGCTTCCCTCCTCCCTTGCTCCAATTCTTTGGCTGTGGGGTGGTGGTTGCGCTTTCGAATTTTCAATCATCTATTTCCTGACTAAATATTTCTTAATTTACTCATACTCTTCCACTATCTTTTTGCTCATTATTACGGCGGTAATTTGATTAAAATTTTAAATTTTCAGCTAACAGTGATCATGCTTAATTATCTCTCAGCCAGCCCGGGGGAACTGAACGGAACGAAACGAAACGGAAAATATGACTCGACTTCCTTCAGTAAAAACCACATCAGCAAAAAAACTTATTTTGAAAATTAACCTAGCATTTTTCCTAGTCGTCATAAAAGCCTTTGTGTGTAGGGCCCTAAAGATAACTGAACCAGTGCTAAAGAAAAGTTCCCGGTCGTAGAGCGACAATTGTTTAAGATTAACAGTAGCCCGGTAGTTTGAGATCTGTCGAATTTCCCATTAACATAAACACGTAGGTATATCTCTAATATTATTTATTTATTTCAAGATACGACGGGAGAGTCTTTGGGTTTTTTCTTTGCCATGCAAACAGAGAGGTGGAACGTAAGACGTTCTGGAGCGTGCGCAACCCCTTTTGTATTGATTTTATACGATCAACTCTCATATTCGATTTTTGGTCAGCCAAAGTTGAGCATTCATTTAGGCATTATTCAGAGGAAGGGGATGGATAAGACGGAAAAAAATCCAAAAACGTGTTTCCCCGATTTCTTCTGATAGGGTTAAGTTTTTGAAAGTTTTGTTTCCCGATCGGTGTCTGTGCTCTACATATTTTTGGGGCAACGTTCCGGTTGGGATATGCTTTCATTGAGCGTCCTATACAATATTACTAAGGAGATAAAAGATTAGATATAAATCTCCTACACACGATGGTACTTTTATCTCCTTAATATTTTAACGAACTCTCCTGTGTTTATAGTCCGTGTTTGTTTGTTCATCAAAATATAATTCAATATGGCTGCCAAGGCGGGAAGCGTGCTTTCGGTGTTTATCTCTTGCCAGCTTTTATTTCGATCATATCTTATTGAAGTGGCTTTTAAACTGATAACTTTTAGGAAGATACTGTACAACACTGGAATTGGATCAGGTTCTTATCTGTATAGTGTGAAGCTTTTAAGTCATTTGCTCAAGTTTTCGTCGAATTGTGAGTTATATTTCTTCTTCTGGACTAGGAGATAATCATGATAAAGAGTAAATGGAATTTGATCAAGTATATTAAAGTGCAGCTCCTATGTAAATTTGAGGAAGACTGAAGTATTCTTTATCAAATTTTCGACAAAAATAACATTTTTCTTGACTGGCGTTATATCACTACGATTTGATGGCGGACATTAAATTATTTTTTCTAGACTATTCTAGGTAATTACTAAGAGTAGAAATTTTTGCAGTAATTTAACTTAGCGGATCTTCGGCTTTTCATTGTTATAGAACAATAGTTTTTTGTTATATAAAACAATAGAAACCGCAAAAATTTGTACCCTTAAAAGAGGATGATAAAGCGTAAATGGAAATCAATTTTAAGTACATTAAAAGCATTATACGGTGATATATTGAGGCCGGCGCGTCTATGCTGACGCAAGCAGAATTTAAATAAAAAGAATCTATTCAAAATTTGAAACAGACATAAGAAAAAACGGATATGTGTCTTGCTCCACATTTTTCTCTATTCATTACAAAAGATTCTTTTATCTACATTTTGCATATTCAGCTTTTGGCGAGACATATAAAAATACAATTGCTTTAAAGTGCAACTCCTATGTAAATTTGAGGAAGTATTCTTCATCAACTTATTGACAACCATATTTCTGGACAATTCTTTTGTTCCCGTCGCAGAGGGTACACAAATTAATAAGAAATTTCAACTGAAGTTCTTATAGATTTAGCCTTTTTTGTACTCTTTTTCTCAACCAAACAGGCTAAAATAGCAAAAATCACTAAAAAGTAATTATCTCATTGGGCTTTTCCTGTTGAGGATATAGGATATCCAGGGGGGTCCAAAATTTTCAATATCCTAGGATATCCAGGGGGTAAGAATTTGAGGACCAAGGATATCCAGGGGGGTTCGAAAATTTCAGCACAGATATCCAGGGGGGTTGGTGTTAAGACAAATCGACATCCTCAACAGTGAAGGGAATATGGATTTTTTTCTGGAAAAGCCCATTAATAAACTGGTTGGGAAATTTTAAATTCAAAGAAGTATACAACTTAATAAGTTATCCACCCAAAAAAAATAATTATCCCTAATATTTCATGTATAATCTACTATATTTTTTTATAACTATTATTATTTTTGTAAATTTGTTCAGTTTTTTATAGGTTTCGTGCTGCATCAATTCGAGTAATCTATATTTTTAAAAATTTCTTGTTAAAAGAAATTTTTCTTAAAACGATGCGCTTTCTCTTTCTCCTCCTCCTTTTCTCCAGTGCTCGGTTTTTTCCGCCCAGCCACCACCACCCATTTACGCCAATAGACTGTATCAA